>CAUYLG010041966.1:0-23747 GCA_963573385.1 Cacajao melanocephalus | reverse complement strand
ATATAATTATATATTGTATATTATATTATATATATGTAAGATTTATGATATATTAATTTATATGATAAATGTTATATATAATCATATAATATATAATGCATATATTATATATAATTATGTACTGTATAATATATACATAATATATAATATATATCATATATAATGTAATATATGACAAATATTGTTATATTATATATAATGCAATATATAGTATATATTATATCATAATTACATGTAATTAATATATTATATTATGTATGATTAGTATATTATAAACTAATCACATTATATAATTAATATAAGCATATAATATATACCATATGGTTATTATACAGATATAGAGAAATATATACTACAATTTTATTAAAGATGTCAATTTGATAAATAAATCTAAAATAAATATATATTTATATACATATAGTGAAGAGGTTGAAGGTGAGATAAGATTTGGCAAAATTACAGGGATGCTAAAATTCACCTTAGTGGACAATAAAAAGATTTTCAAATGTAAAAATATATTATTTTGAGTTCAAAAGTTAATCAGTAAAGCTTAATAAGTACGTTTAGAATATTGCAATAGACAAAACAATCCCCCTCTGAATATGGCCATGTTCGAATTCCCCCAACATTTTGACTATATCAGCTTCCATGGCAAAAGGGACTTTGAAGGTGTCAATAAGTCAAAGATTTTGAGGTGGAACTATCATCCCATGGGTCGCTATGAGGGAGGCAGGATGTTCAGGGGGAAAAAGTGACATGAGGAAGGAAGCTTAGTTTGGAGTGGTGTGTTTTGAAGGTGGAGGAAGGTGCTAGGAACAAAGGAATGCAGGTGATGTCTAGAAACTGAAAAGGGAATGGGAAGAGAACCTTCAGAAGGAATGAAGCTTTGACAACTGCGCTTTAGCCCAGTGAGATTTATTCCAAACTTCAGACCAGTAGAACAGTAAGATAATACATTTGTGTTGTTTTTATCCACTAAGTATATGGTTATTTGTTACAGTAGGAATAGAAAAATAATAAAAATATATGCATGAATTAATGAATGGCTGAATAAATGAATGATGAGTGGACGCATACATAGAGCTGATTATGAAGGGTGTGTACATAAACAAGGACTAGTAACACCTAGTTACCAGGTTTCTGTAATGACGTGTTTTATGCATCTATTATTTTGTTCAATTGATAACTTGCTTCTTCCCCTTTTTCTGCATGTTAATGTACTTTAATCATCACTGTGTAAAAGTGTACCTCATTTTATTATGTTTTGCTTTACTGTGCTTTACAGATACTGCCTTTTTTAAACATTGAAGGTTTGTGGCAACCCAGGGTCCAGCAAGTCTATAGGTACCATTTTTCCAACAGCATGGGCTCACTTTGTGTCTCTATGTCATATTTAGGTAATTCTTAGAATATTTCAAATTTTCATTATTATTCTATCTATTATGGTGATCTGTGATAAATGATCTTTTATGTTACTATTATAATTGTTTTGGTGCACCATGAAAAATGTTCATATAAGATGGCAAACTTAATCAATAAATGTTGTGTGTGTTCTGACTGATCCACCTACCAGCTATTACCCTGTCTCTCTTTATCTTCAGTCTTTCCTATTCCCTGAGACACAACAATGCTGAAATCAGGCCAATTAATAACCCTGTAATGGCTTCTGAGTGTTCAAGTGAAAAAGAAGAGTCTCATGTTTCTCACTTTAAATCAAAAGCTAGACATGATTAAGCTTAGTGATTAAAGCACATTGAAAGCCAAGACAGGTGAAAAGCTAGGCCTCTTGAGAAACACAGTTATCCAAGTTGTTAATGCAAATAAAAAGTTATTGAAGTAATTTAAAAGTGCTACTCCAGTGAATACATGAATAAGAAAGTGAAACAGCCTTATTACAGAAATGAAGATAGTTCAAGAGGTAAGGATAGATCAAACCTGTACAACATTCCCTTAAACCAAGCCTAGTCCAGGGCAAAGCCCTAATTCTCTCCAATTCCATGAAGGCTGAGAGAGGTGAGAAAGCTGCAAAAGAAAAGTGTGAAGATAGAAGATATGGGTTCATGAGGTTTAAAAAAAGAAGCTGTCTCTACAACATAAAAGTACAAGGTGCAGTAGCAAGTGCTGATGGAGAGGCTGCAGCACGTTATCCAGAAGACCTGGCTAAATCACTCACGAAGGCGGCTACACTAAACAACAGATTTTCAATGTAGGAGCCACAGCCTTCTACTGGAAGAAGATGCCACCTAGGACTTTCATAGCTACAAAGAAGTCAATGCATGGCTTCAAAGTTTCAAAGGACAGGCTGACTCTCTTGATAGGCAGCTGGTGACTTTAAGTTGAAGCCAATGCTCATTTACCATTTTGAAAATCTTGGGGTCCTTCAGAATGATGCTAAATCTACTCTACTTGTGCTCTATAAATGGGAGAACAAAGCCTGGATGACAGTACATCTGTTTATAGCATGATTTACTCAATATTTTAAGTCGTCTGTTGAGACGCACCACTCAGAAAAAAAAGGATCCCTTTCAAAATACTTCTGTCAATGACAATTCACTTGGTAATCCAAGAGCTCTGATGGAGATATACAAGCACATTCATGTTGTTTTCCTGCCTACTAACACAACATCTATTCTGCAATCCATAGCTTATGGAGTAATTTTGGCTTTTAATTCATATTATTTAAGAAAGATATCTTATAAGGCTATAGCTACCATAGACAATGATTCATCTGTTGGATCTGGTCAAAGTAAATTGAACATCTTCTGGAAAAGATTTACCATTCTAGATGCCATTAAGAACATTTGTGATTCATGGGAAGAGGTCAGCATAGCATCAACAGAAATTTGGAAAAAGGTGATTCCAACCCTCATGGGTGAGTTTGAGGGGTTCAAAGCTTCAGTGGAGGAAGTAATGGTAGATATGGTGGAAATAGCAGGAGAACTAGAATTAGAAGTGGAGCCCGAAAACGGGACAGAATTGCTGCAATCTTATGATCAAACTTGACTGGAGTATGAATTGCTTCTTATGGATAAGGAAAGAAAGTGATCTCTTCAGATGGGATCTATTCCTGGTGAACTTGCTGTGAACATTGTTGAAACAACAAAGGATTTAGAATATGAGAGGAACTTAGTTGATAAAACAGAGGGAGAATTTGAGAGAACTGACTCAAACTCTTAAAGAAGTTTTACTTTGGGTAAAATAATATCAAACAACATCAAATGCTACAGAGAAATCTTTCCTGCAAAAGATTATGTGACTTGCTGAAGGCTCAGATAATTAGCATTTTGGGCAATAAAGTATACTTAAGTAAGGTATGTACATTGTTATTTAGACTTAATGCTATTGTAAAATTAACAGGCTATGGTATATAAATTTTATATGTACTGAAAGACCAAAAAATCTGTGTGACTTGCTTTATTGCAATAGTCACTTTATTGTTGTGGTCTGGAACCAAACCTGCAATGTCTCTCCGAGGAATGGCTATACATTCATTTAAACTAGCTGAAGGCAACAAAGAGAAGATTCTCTTCTTGGTATTTGTTTTAAAATATTTTATTAAATGATTTTTGGATTTTGAGTTTATATACATTCCTGGCCCATTACATAGCAGGAGAATGGTTTCTTAATATTACCAGAATTTCCCCTAATCAGAGCTCCAAACCACATATTGGCCACTTTACAAGAAACAAGAGTCAGCTAGTTGACATCTCTAGTTGAAAGCCAATACCAGTTTTTTTGGCGCTTCTACAGCCACCTTTTATTAATTTAAAATGGGGGTGACTGAAACATTTTAAGACCATGACTGTAGGTCACTTCTCAGGGAAGATGCTCATTTAGAATGTGACATATATGCTGTGATGTTAAACTTCAATATTCAAAGAAGTTTTTCAAATATATTCTACAGTAGTTGCAGATTCTACCTTATACTTTAAACTGGGTGTTGCTAGTCCCATAGAAACTGAAATAGAAAAAGACACAAGTATAAAATACAATTCTAGTTATGACCCAAGAGGGTAGTTTTAGCTATAGATTCATATCGAAATCAACTGGGGAAGCTTTAAGAAATGGAGATGTCATTTTCCCTCAACTCTTCCACCCGCTGCCTGCATTGAATTAGAACCTCTGGGGATGGTACTCCACCAATAGCATTCGTAAAAACAAATCCTTTTAGTTGATTCCAATGGGGAGCCCAGCTAAAGAAAAATTGTTCTCAGGCACCTAAGCTATTCAGATCCTACATATGTGATGTGTTATTCAATAAATATTGGACTATCTGGCCACATGGTTCATCATATCTGTAATACTGTTGATGTTTGCCTCACTCCTGTCAGCTGAGAACTGTCCGTCATTTTTAATATTTTGCCTTTAACTTGACACAGGCTCCATTAGTGTTGTTATAGATATGATTAAATCCTACTGTAAAATTTACCCTTGGAAGTGATTCACAATCATATAATGAATATCTCTGGGCCTATTTAGAACTGTAAAATCAGACCACCCTAAGACCACAGCAAGGCTAATATCAGGCACACACATCAATGTTGTTAAAATTTCTTTGTAGTAAAAGGGTTTTAAAATATTCTGTTCAGTTAAAAACTCATGAAACTATCTGAATTCCTTTTAAATCTCATTTTCCAAATCAATTGGGCCTTCTCTTGAATCAACAGAATTGAACAAGTATTACAGAGACATAAAGTTTATTTTCAATTACAGGGACTTATAAAAATGTGTTTCAACCTAATATTTTCCCATTTTCGTCCATCTTCTCCAAATACTTAATTACTTCCTGGATTTTGGAATATTTTTCTTCATGATAAAATTATCTCGACAGTGCTGTATTTTGCAGACATTTCAGTGTGGGTTTCTTATTTAACTGGGTGACTTTCTCATGTCTTTCTAATCTCTCTCAGCATTGGCATAGTCTTAGATTATTTAAACTGTAAAAAAACTATCCTTTATCCTTTAATTAAATATTACTTTATTACAAAAAGTAATATTTGCCATTACTTTTAATGGCAAAAACCACAATTACTTTTGCACCACCCAAACAAAATGTGTTAATATTGCATACAACATATTTTGAAATATGTATACATTATGGAATGGTTTAATTGAGGTAATTAACATATATATTACTATGAATATATACTTTATTATATAAAATACAACTTATTCTTTGTGGTGAGAACATTTAAAATCTACTCTCTTAACAGCTTTCAAGAATGCAATACCCTGTTATTAACTATAGTCACCCTGTTGTACAATAGCTCTCTTGAACTTATTCCTTCTAACTAAAGTTTCGTATACTTAATGGTACTATAACTAAACTGTACCTGTAAGAATTAGGACCAAGAGCTAATCATATGTTTGAAAATTTTCAAGACCTAATTAGATGTTTTCAGAAAATTTCCAAACATTTGAAAATGTAGATCTTGATCCTGGTTCTTATAGGTGCAGTTTGAATCATAGTTCCACTAAAGTGAGCATTCCACATTACCGGAAAAGATCAAAGGAGTCTTTTGTGTGTGTGCGTGTATGTATTTTCTCCCCTCCATTCTTCTTTCTGGAAAGTATTAGCAAAGTATTACTTATTTTCTTGTAGTATATATTTAAACATTTTTAAGTTAGGGAAAGATTTAATGGCAATATATCCCATTCAAGTATTGTTATTTAAGGCTCTCTAGGGTTGATTCTTCTGAAATTTACCGCCCAAAGTTACTTCAAATAATCTTAGATGGCTGGGTCCACTGTTGTGCCCTTCCTAAGGAGGGACTAAAGAAGGTAGAGATCATAAGGTTTAGCAACATTGTTCATCATAATCCAGTTCCAAATCTTCATTTGAAATTTATGTGGCATTTTCTTCCTCTTCACTTGGTTTCTACTTTATATTTAATTCTTTCAGGAGATGACAGTAATGGGCTTACACTCCAAAGCCATTGCCAAAAAGAAAAAAAAATTATTGTTTTCCTGACCATAATGAGGCAGAACCTTTTATTTTTCTTATTTCAAATGAAAAGCATATATCTTTATGTACTTTTGCAAGCTTATATCCCAGGGAAAGAATACGTAATTATTTCTTTGATTGTTGACTTAATTTTTCTACTTTTGTTTACTACAATGTACTGAAGTTTGTGTATCTTTTTAAAATAAAATAAATCTGTGAAACGGCGACATTGCATTAAATATATGAAAGTATAAAGCACTCTTAGTAGACCATGGGAAGAATTACAAATTACACTCAGGTATTTGAAGAGTAGAATCAGTAACTATGTAGGTGTCTTACTGCTGTAGACACATCTCCAACTAAATATAGAGACACATTTTGCCTTATATTCTTAGAAGAAAATACATAAAAAATAATAACAAAATAAAAACAATTACAATATTTGACATCGTATTTTCTCCACATCAGACATTATTTGCCTCACTGGTGGTTCCTACAAATGCCCATCTTTTGCTATTCCAGGAGGTACAAATAATTATGACCACACAATGTAAAACAGGAACCCATTTGGTAAAATCTATCCATATTTTAAAATAGAAGAGAAACATATCTAAATGTTCATAAACCTTAATGGTGGCAGGGCCTGGGTGATTTGCTGATTCCTCTCTTTACCTTTATTTAACTATCATGAGTCACTTTTAATTTTTATTATTTTTATTTTTTGAGACAGAGTCTCACTCTGTTACCCAGGCTGGAGTGCCGCGACATGATTTCAGCTCACTGCAACCTCCGCTTCCTGGGTTCAAGTGATTCTCCCACCCTAGCGTCCGGAGTAGCTGGGATTACAGGTGCCTACCACTGCACTTGGCTAATTTTTTTATTTTTAGTAGAGACGGGGTTTCACCATTTGGACCAGGCTGGTCTCAAACTCTCGGCCTCAGGTGATCTGCCCACCTCAGCTTCCCAAAATCCAGGAATTACCAGTGTGAGCCACTATGCCCACCCAAGGGTCACTTTTAATGAGATGAAATATTTTTGTAGAAAGCACCAGGAATGATGGCTATGTGTTTATGTAGCATATGTTCAGCATGTTAAACGTCAGCTTAATCTATTGCTCTTATAATTCCCAGAATTGTCTAGTTCACAAAATTGAGCCATGATTCTTGAAATTGCCCTTATACATAGGTGATCTAAATATCCCTGCATGGATACAGCATACGATTGACCCATTATTTGACAGTATCTCCAACTTTTTCCAAATGCAAGGGGAGAAAGTTCAACGATGTCTTCAGATTCTCTGGGTTTTTCAATGCAGGTTTTTGTTTTTCTGAATTCCAAATATCTATATTATCCAATATTATACGTGTACACTTCATATTCTTACAGAAATTGAATTACAGATCCAATATTATATGTGTATATTATATATTCTTACAGAAATATCAGCTAGGGATTATAACGGACTATTTAAGTTTCATAAATAAGCATAAAAATATTATTCTGGTGTTTTGATTAATTAACAGAATGATCAATCTTCTTAAGCATTACATTTTAAAAAAATAACATCACAGCTGGTCAATGTATTTTAAAAAGAATTCAAAGAAAATTAGAGAAATCAAAAATCAAAGCAAAATTAAAGTTCCATTTTGGATCCAATAAATGGTCCAAATACTTCAAAAATAGATATATTTCAGGGGGATAGTGGGAGAGGAAAATGCCATAACAGTTTTGGAAAGAAATATTTTAAGAACCATAAAGAAAACACTGAACAGCATTAATTAGGCACTTACCATATATTGACAGTAAACAGAATATATTATTTATAAACCGTCCTAATAACATTCCTATTAGAGAAGTGTGTCTGCACCCATTTTAACAAGAAGAACACTGAAGCTGACAAGGCTAAATAATTAGTTGAGGTCACATGTTGGTGGAGGGATGAGATGAAGCTGAAAGGAGGGTCTTTGCTTATTGATGAGCTCCTCTGTCCTGAACCCTGCTGTTCTAGCCATGGTTTTGAAACATTAATCACAGAAATCTCCTTCCTAAAGCTTTCTCAAAAAGAAATCATTTCAACTAACCAGAAGATATGTGTATGGATATATTTGTGACAGCAAAAATTCCAAAGTGCATACAAAAGAGATTCATAGAAAAGGTTCTGGAAGGTTGATCAAAATACAAGGATTAATTTATAATTTATCATTCTGAAGCCTATTTGTCATTATGGAAAATGATGCCAATATAATGTTAAATGAAGATGCAGGCAAAAATACTTCATAAAGAATATAATTTCTATTATATAAAACATAATTCAAAGTTAATATTTAAAAAACATTAAAAAACTGATTTTAGGATGTGAGAACAATGATGTTTTTAAATCTTTAATATTTTAACTTTGATATTGAACTTACTACTGTGAATTATGCGCAGTTTGAACTTAATGAAAATCCTCAAAGAGTATAATTTAGATGTGATTTTAAAAAAAAACAGAGATCCATTCAGTCTGCAATCATATAATAGAAAAAATATAACATCATTAAAATACGATTTTTCCAATTGACAGGGCGTAGAGAAAATGTGAGCTATCTTCTGCTATAACTAACCTTTACATTCTTGGAACTGTCAGTGTAGTATCTCTGAACGTAAGTTTTCTTACCTGAAAAATGATGAGTTTGGAGGACACAATCTCTTAACTTGTCTTCAGTGGTAATAGTCTTGAATTTGTAAGTGCTAGAAAGAAAATAGAAAATAAGAAGCAAATTCATTGGCACAGCACTATGGGTGATAATATGAGGATAGTTTCAGAATGGTAACTGACATCAAAAACATTGAAACTGGAAATTTCAGCTGCAGATAAATTAAGTATCTCTCTATAGATTTATATAGTAAAATAAAGTAGTCAAACTGTCAATTTTGTGATATATGCAGCATTTTAAACAGGTGATTATTAGGACTAAATTTTCCGCCCATTAGTAATGGATTAATGGCATAGCTTGCTTCCAAGGGGAACTCTTATGGACACTATGAACTCTCACGTCCACAAAAAAGAGATGGGGCTTGCAGGTGGCCTGGTATGTGTGGAAAAGATGATGTGCAGATAACTCCCATGAAGCACTGCTAACCTATCCTCAATATTTGGCCAAAGAAATTAAGAATGCTCTCAGTGGTTGTCTTTTCAGTGCTCTTCCAACGCCTCCTTCTATTGCCCTTCACTTACCCATCTCTTCTCTCCCTTCTGTAGGATCCACTCATTATACTATCCCATCTTGGACTCCAGGTGCTCAACTTTTTCCTTTACTCACATAAGTTTTGCCCTACATAAGTTAGTCCTCAGAATGTATTTGGTCAGGAGATTCCTGCTGTCAGATTGGAACATATAAGCCCTATCTTCATGTTTCAAGTGACCTTTTGCTGAGGAGGTTTATCTTGAGTCAGGGTGTTTGACCTAAGTTATTATGAAAAGAGAGAGAGGGAGAGGGAGAGAGAGAGGAAGAGGGAGAGAGAGAGGAAGAGGGAGGAAAAAAGGAAGGGAGGAAGGGAAGAAGGAAGGAAGGAAGGAAGGAAGGAAGGGACAAAGGGAGGAAGGGAAGAAGGAAGGAAGGGAGGGAGGAAGGAAAGAAGGAAGGAAGGAAAGAATGAAGGAAGGAAGGGTGAGCAGGGGAAGGGGGAGAGGAATGAAGGAGAGGAGGGTGGAAAGGGCAGAAGGAAGAGAGGAAGAAAGTAGCATTGAAAAAAAGATGCTTGCACAAGCATGTTTATAGCAGCATCATTCGCAATTGCAAAAATGTGGAACCAGCCCAGAGCACATCATCAATGAATGGGTAAAGAAACTGTGATAAATATATATACAATGGAATAGCACTCAGCCATAAAAAGGGATGGATAAACAGCATTCACAGAAACCTGGATGGGATTGGATACTATTATTCTAAGCGAAGTGACTCAGAAATGGAAAACCACACATCGTAGGTTCTCGCTCTTAAGTGGGAGCTAAGTTACAAAGCTGCAAAAGGCATAAGAATGTTACAATGGGGCTGGGTGGAGTGGCTCACACCTGTAATCCTAGCACTTTGGGAGCTGAGGCGGGCAGATCACAAGGTCAAGAGATGGATACCATTCTGACCAACATGGTGAAACCCCATCTCTACTAAAAATACAAAATTATTTGGGCATGATGGCACATACCTGTAGTCCCAGGTGCTCACTACTCAGGAGGCTGAGGCAGGAGAATCAACTGAACCCAGTAGGTGGAGGTTGCAGTGAGCTGAGATTGTGCCTCTGTACTCCAGCCTGGTGACAGAGTGAGACTCTGTCTCAAAAAAAAAAAAAAAAAAAAAAAAAAAAAGGACTTTGGGGATTCAGGGGGAAAGGGTGGGAAGGGGATGAGGGATAAAAGACTACTAATTGCGTTCAGATGATGGGTGCACCAAAATCTCACAAATCACCACTAAAGAACTTATTCATGTAACCAAATACCACCTGTCTCACAAAAACCTAAGGAAATTCAAAAAAAGAAAAGAAAAGAAGAGAAAAGAAAATCCTGCTTGGTTTCCAAGGAAAGGAAAAGCAAATAAAACAAATCAACAGAGATTCAAAAATAGCATTTTTAATTCCTAAAAATTGTTAAGAGTCATTTTAGAATTTTTATGAATTAATTGATGAGATCTTTTCTATAAAGGTCAAAGGTTAAAAATGAGAAAACATTTACCTTGAAGATATCAGAAGGGCACCAGTTAGGTCCCATACGAAAGTCATTTCAGATATTTACCCAGTTTTCTTAATTTTAAAATTGAATTATTTACTTTCCAATATGATTGCTCATCTGCAAGATTCTACTTAAAGCTCACAATTCTTAATTTTTAATTTATTCACACATCCCTACCAACCAGCATTCCTTATTTCTACTCTTTTTCAGAAAATAATTAAAAATTTGTGTGGACTCACTAGTTTTATTCTTTTCTTCTCACTCTTTTTTAAACCTATTTTTTTTCAGTCTTTCCACCAAACACTCCATCAAAACTGCCTTTTTCCAGGTCACTGACAACTTCCACATCATGAAACTTTTGGTCACTTCTCAGTCTTCACTTACTTAATTAGCAGTATTTGATACTGTTGATTCTGTTCAAATTCTCTTATAATTCCATTATAACTACAGTAATAATTCAGTGAAATTATAAGCATGTAAAATTACTTAGATCCCCATTTAAAAGGATAATCACAAAATTCATTTTATATTCCACAAGATAAATATCTTTAAGCACTATAAATTCCTACATATATGAAAATTTCCTAATGGACGTGTCAATTGCACGTCAACAACGAACTTCCACAGCTATTGCAAAATCATCTTAATCTATTTCAATAGTAACTTTTACCAGCATGTAGGTTCTCTGGCCTTTTGCAACTAAAAATCAGGCACTGAAAGGAAAAGATGATAATTTTTTGATGTCCCAAGGGGTGAATTTTGTACATAGATTATACAAAAGTTACTTTGATTTTAAATATTAATATTCAATTTATCATCATTATAAATTCAAAACACTAGTTTGTCTTAAGCACCCTTATGCCTTTAATTTGGATCTTAAATATTATTTTAAATATAAATCTAGGAAATTTTATAATCACCTTTAAAGGAGATTTTCAATTATGTCTACATGAACAAGTGTAATTATTTAGCATGCATTAAATGTTTTAAGCCTCACTTAATATGTTAAATTTCCTTCAATTTTTGATTACTAAACATACTTTCTTAGTCATTTAAACTATTCTTGCAAATTTAATAAATGCAACATATAGATGTATGCACATGCACACACAGTGACCAGAAAAGTGTGGCAAGACATTGAGGATGGAGATGTATCATCCAGGATGAATTTTTTCAAACCCCGTTTGTTGTGTTAAACCTCTTTTATTGTAGTCGGGTGTTACATAAGCAAACACTAAAAAGGGAACAATCCATAGCCTATGCACCTGTGTTTGAGCTGCACATTAACTAAACATGCAAGTCAACTTCATGATATTCATGCCAAGCAGAAAGACCAAGTGATAGATTTAACTTATCTATAAGCAGCATCATTCTCTTCTGAATATTTTTTATGTTCATCCATTACAACCACAGCTTATATAGATACCTAAAAGACATTTAATATGATTCTGTGTAGCCAAAGGCTGTGCCTGATGCTAGGTAACATTACAGCTTCTAAGGGTACCATTTTAGTGGCCACAATCCACATGTATCCCGCTGAATTAATCCACTCTTTTTGGCATTAAGAATTAAATTCTAATATCTTGCCCTACATGAAATAATTATCTTGAAATATTTTCAACAGAGGCCAAGAATAAGTGTTTTCAGCATTCTGAAAAGTAATTTCAGATTTTGAGTTTGTGTAGTGGCCTAAATGTAAATTTATTTTTAAGTGATTGAATTTCACCTTGTCTGAAGGTTTAAATAACAGGAAGTAACTAAGAGGCTGAGAAAGAAATTTATAACAGGGTAACTTACGTAAGTTTCACATTAACAGTTCGAAGAGCACAGTATGATTTTTAATATGCTTAATTATATTTGAAAACTAAATAGGTCTTCTATATTAGTAGCCTCAAACTCTCTGACAGCAGATACCATCAATTACAAACTCTTACCTCAATTTGCCCTCTTAGGGACACTGATTATATTGCATGCAGGTCTTCCAACAAAGACCACTTTTAAAACATCAAACCACGACACTTAACCCGTTCATTTCAGTTCAATATTTATTATATTATCTTCATTTTATTGACCTTGAGGTTGCCACCATGTAAATCTCCATTTCACTCATTGTTTCAACATTCTCTGAAGCGTATAGTATGTATCAGTCTCTGAGCTAAGATAAGTGTATTATGGTGGTGACAGAGGCATATAAAGTTTTTTCAAAATGAAAATAACTGTAAAGATTTAATATATACTCAAGTTTTCAGACAAGAACATGCTTAAAGTATATGCATTCAAGAGTTCCAAATCTTCCTTTATGGCCATCTCTAATAGCCTTCTATTACATAGTTTTAGGCAAGAATTTATGTTCCATTCTCTTTGTAACTGATGGCCTCATGACTTTATCTTTGATATAACTTTAGTTTTTCCTATTTTCATCTTTAGAGACAGTATTCTCAGTGCAATTTTCAACTGACTAGTCTACAAAGGATTTATTGTTCAAGTTATCAATCATTCCACTGCTGGAGTCTGAGTGGTTTCTCAAACTTTTTCAAATATCATGAAAATTTCACTATTAATGTTGGATTAATATTGACTGTCTTATGGTAGCCATTATGAATTTCAAATAAATGATTATGAAAAAATAATTTGCACTAATTTATATAAACTTTGTATAATTTATTCTCTGATATATTTGTGTCTGAAAACTGTGAGACAAGATGCTGTTTTTCGAATACCAGTTATTTGTATGTTGGAAAGTAATTCTATTCTTTAGGCACTTAAAGTTATAACTTTCCAGGAGTTTGAAGGTCCTCATTCTCGGAACTGTTCAAAGTTGAATACACATATAACAGGGATGTAACAGGAAATTACCAAATAAGGGCATGGATTTAGTTTAGAAAACCTTTAACTTTTCTTCAAGTGTTCATATGTTCTAAAGTTCTGTGAGTTTAAGAATTTGTGTTTTTGCTTGATTTACATTGTGAGTCTTCCTTGAGAACAAAAGGTCTCCCCTTTATCTTTAGGGATCCAAAAAATACAAAACTAAGGACTTAGAGATTTTATTGATGATATTTTACTGATAGAATTACCTTCTGCACAGTTAGTGCACATCCGTACAAACAGATTTACTTAAAGGGCTGATAATTTCCCACTTAATTATTTGTTTAATAATGATCCTGCTTATGTGGAAAATGTAGGAATGTTGTTTTTACAAAGAGGCCAAAGGCAAGCAGATGATATTTAGTACTCTCTTTGTTATTTCTTGAGATTTGTTACTGAAATATTTCAATGTTATATAGTAGAGTAACTTTGTTAGTTCTTACAAATTTTTCTTATGAATTTCTTAAGAATGACTTTCTCTTATGCAATAAATTGCAGCTAGCCAGTGTGCAGGAAGAGGATAACAAATTAGTAGTCAGCACTGTGTCTTCAGAGCACATAAGTTAAGAAAATGTGTGGTTTCTTAGATTCTAGAAAATCCAAACATCTTTGGAGAAACAAGTGAGTTTCAATGGTCAATAACATATAGGAAGCCCAAATAAATAAACAAAAAATAGCAAGTTTCAAATAAATCACAATTTAGACCTAAAATACTGGCCCTTTAGTAATATGGTAGGAACAGTTACCTATCTATCTATCTATATATCTATCTTCTACCTATCTAATTATCTAATATATTATCTATCTATGCTATCTATCATCTATCTATCCAATGTATCATTTGTCTAACCTATCGTCTATCTATCCATCTAATCTATCATCTGTCTAGTATGTATCTATCCTTCCTTTGTCTATCTCTCTATCTAATCATCTATCCATCCATCGTATCTATCAATCCATGCATCCACAGCTATCTACTTACCCACCTACCTATCTGTCTAGCTACCTATATATGTATCAAGATTGTAAAGGGACAGAGGGAAGTCACTTCTATCTAGAAGGAGAGGGACAGAGGGGAGTCACTTCTATCTAGAAGGAGTCAGGTTAGGCTTCAGCATGCTAGTGATAAACAGGCTTTTTCCATCCAGATAAAGATGGAAGTATATTTCTGGCAGAGGAAAGAGCATCTGCAAAGCTACTTAGATACTGTCTTGCTTGAGGTTAGGCATGCATAAATTGGTAGTGATGACAACCAAGATAAGTTTTGCTTGTTAACTGTGGTGTTACAACCCAGACCAACACTTGGTGTTTATTTTTCCTAAGTTTCTTCCTTCTTTTTAAAAAAATAATTTGCTCTAACTGACATATAAAAATTGTATATATTTGTGGTATACAACATGTTGCTTTGAAATGTGTGTACATTGTAGGATGGCTAAATTGAGCTAATTAACATCAGTTATCTCACATACCTATCATGTCCTTGTGGTGAAAACATTTCAAATCCACTCTCTTAGTATTTTTTAATCATATGATGCATTTCTATTAACTATAGTGGCATTTTATTATGACTAACTTTATTATTTCATGATTTTATGGGTTAACTGGGCTTAACTAGGTAGTTCTTGTATGGTATTGGCTAAAGTCGCAGCTAGTGGTAGGGGCTAGATTGGATTAAATTTGCTAGGAGAGAAAATTAAAACATAATTGACTCCAGAGATAAATTTTTAAATATAGGTTTTTCTCATTAGTTCTTTATTTTGTGAGCTCAAAACCAATATACTCTCTTTTTCATATATAAAATGTAGAGCATATATTTCTGGTTCCATCTACCCAATGTTCAGACTATTTTGCTTGATTAAACAGTAGAGGATAGCCAGGCATAGTGGCTCATACCTGTAATCGCAGCACTTTGGGAGGCCGAGGCAGGTGGATCACTTGAGGTCAGGAGTTCGAGACTAGCCTGGCCAACATGGTGAAACCCCATCTCAACTTAAAATAAAAAAATTATCTGGGCATGCTGGTGTGCACCTGTAGTCCCAGGTACCTGGGAGGCCGAGGCAGGAGAATCGCTTGAGCCCAAGACGGAGAGGTTACAGTGAGACAAGATGGTAACACCGCACTCCAGCCTAGGAGACAGACTCTGTCTCAAAAACAAAACAAAACAACAACAACAAAGAGTAAAGGGCTACTGTGCTTCAATGTGCTTTTTTAAAAGGAGTGGAATAAAACTATAAAAAGAAATAATTTTCATTAAGAGAACTATTATTATACATAATCCTTAAATATAGATTTACATAATTGAGATAAAAATATTTGAAAAATATCACTAGGCTGAAACCACTAAAATATTCAGGCTCAACCCATGTAGAATTATATTTCTAGAATATCAGGAAAATGGGTTGATGGAAGGAACCAGGAGTTTGGAGCACTGCAACCGAACTTTAATGATGAGTGTCTCAAAGTTCCACAATTTAGGAGTGTGTTTGTTTTCGCCTGCCAGATGAAATGGATTGCTCTTTCTCCTCTCATCTGAGTAGAAGATTGCTTTCATTTTAGTCTGAGTCGAGTGAAGATCAGAAGAGCCCATTGATAGGTCAGAGACAATACAAGTCAACAAGTTCTGGAAACCCGAGGCAGCATTTGGAGATGGCCCTGCATGGCTGCTCTGGTCTGAATGTCTGTGTCCCCTCACCAAATCCAAATGTAGAAATACTAACCTCCAAGGTGATGGTGTTAGAATGTGGGGCCTTTGGGAGGTGATGAGTTCATCAGGTTGGAGCCCCATGAATGGAATGTGTGCCATAAAAAATAATATGAAATGGTTTACTTTCCATCTCTACTCTCTGTCACTTGAGAACACAGTAACACTATGTGTGAACAAAGTGGGTCCTCACCAGGCACTACATCTGGTGGGGCCTTGATCTTGGACTTTCCAGTTCCAGAACTGTGAGAAATAAATATCTAGCATTTGAGCTACCCACTTCATGGCAGTTTGTTACAGCAGCGTGTACTGACTACATCAATGGCACATATAAATTTCTCTGAAGATGATTTTCAATGGAAAAGGGAAAATGGGCCTTGACTGTGCTCCTTCATTAACTTCTCTTCATGAGGGCTACCTGGAGGGTCCAGGCTTTCTTTGTGTTTAGTGAAGCCAGGTAGGCTTGTCCAAGTCAGCACTGTATAATCTTCACATGTCAGAAGCCAGTGAAATGCATTCATGTGTGAAGCACATCAACATATTGCCATGGCCAAGAATATCGGTATGAGGAACATCAGGGGATAAAGCTAAAAAGGTTATACTAAGCTAGCGGCTATCTCTGCCAAGAATGGCCAAATAAGCAAACGTACTTACCTTTGTGTTATGTTCTGTGGTTCTATTATACATTGATGCTTTGGAAACCATGGAATAAGATTAATCAGTAGGAAAACAAAAGCATCACCAAACATCCTTTTGTAATGTGGTGATGGGTAGGGTGATGGATACTAAAGCCCCTAAAAGAATCCTGTATCTCAGGAAAGGAGGTGTTGAAGCTGATGTGACACCTCGGTTCTTCTTAGTTTGAAAGAATTTAAAGAAGAGATACACAACAAAGGAAGTGTAGCATAGAATAATTTATTGCAAAAGAAAAATAGTATGTTGAAAGTTAGGTGCAAAATGGACAGTACACCCTGAGAGAGACAGAGGATTCAGGGTGGGCTGCTTGGTAGGATGAGACAGCAAAGACTGGCACTAGGGTGACTCCCTGTAGGGGAGTCTTCCATGATTATTCGTCAGGATTTGGGAGAGGTGTTACAAATAAGCATGGTCTGGGTGGACCTCTGGATGCACATGCGCAGTAGCTGTGCATGCTTTGTTCATACATTGCATGTCTCATTAGCATCTTTAATCTCCACCCACGGGTGTGCTTTTTACTATTAAAATGAGCAAAGGATCAGTTTGAGGACAGGTAAAATCAAAATGCACATGCTCTCTAGAAGGGAATGTCCCTATTGAAGATAGCTTTGCTTGAATGAGCTCAATGACAAAGCGAATGCTGAAGTTTATTGTGTTGACTGTATGGTCACCACAGTTGCTGTGTCCCAAGAACATGGACACTTCCATGACTACCTATCCTGCCTCAGAAGCCTGGTACTTAACAATGGATGATCACATAAGTCTCGCTACTGTCGACAGCACCATTCTGAGCTAGCCTGGCTGTCAGGTAACACTTGGGTGGGAAGTCACACGCAGCATGCAGTGCTGCCTTCTATTTGGCCGACCTGGTGGTCTGCATCTCTCCACACAGCTCTTCACAAACACAAGCTTTCATTCTGCCCTTTGGTTCTCCAAAAAACACGTGGGCAGTTATTTAATTCAGTCTTTCTTGTTGGTCTGCATTTGACTGTGCCAGCTTATCAATAGAGCTCCTTTAAGACAATCAATACTTCCTGTTTGTTCTGAAAAAAATGTCTTGTTTACACAGTTTGGTGTAGAGAAATAAATGCATGCACTTGATACTAAGAAGACACGTTTATCTGATTTTTACGTATCTGCTACACCAATAGAAACAGTGCTATTTTATTTGATGAATTATAATGATAGGTTGATGATTCTTTGAAAACTAAGAAGTGAATTGTTGCTTATGTTTGAGATAATAAGGATCAATACAGTGGATGGATTTCACCCTCGTATCCATGAAGCACAGTTGCTTCTTCTGCAATTCTTTGCATGTGGTGGTCTTTGTGACTCACTTACAGACTTATTTGAGTTAGAAATCTTTGTGAGTAGCTAAGGAATGTGGCCATGTGTTTTTCTTTACTTAGTTCTTACATATGAGAAAATATGCACCAGGTAAAGAACATCACATGCAAAGGGGCAAAGAGCTGATTTCTCTCATCCATGACAAAAAACAAAAAAAAGGATGCTCATTTTTATAAAAGGATATTATTTCTTGTTATCCATAATCAATAAAGAAATAAATTATGCCCACGACTTTGTCATCATATCAGTAATTTACAAGTATAAATGAATAACTAGATTGGTGTTACTGGTAACAATAATAAAATTCTGATATCAAAAATATTTAATTAGAGAAGTAGGAAGTGAAGGAGATTTCAGCACAGAAAGCTTTGTCCTTTAATTTAATTTAAGCTTTGTCCTTTAATTTAATTTAAGACAAGAAAGTAATTTAATTTAAGACAAGAAAGTAAAAAAGAGCTATGAACAGTGGCTTGCACCTGTAATCCCAGCACTCTGGGAGGCTAAGTCAGGAGGATTGAGTCCAGGAAGTTCTAGACAAACATGGGAAACATAGTGAGACCTCTTCTCTATGAAAAATAAACAAAAATTAGCTAGGTGTGGTGGTGCACACCTATAGTTCCAGGTACCCAGGGGGCTGGTGCAGGAGAATTGCTTGAGCCCCAGAGGTTGAGGCTGCAGTGAGCTGCAATTGTACCACTGCACTCCAGTCTGGGAGACAGCAAGACCCTGTCTCAAGAAAAAAAAAATATATTTAAAAAAGTTAAAAAGTAAAGAAAAGCCAATGTCATCATAAAAATGAATTTCTTTTTTTGGAGGAGAATGGGAAACGGTGGGGGTCAAGGGGACAGAATCATGAAACTATACCAGATGTCATTCTGGGTTCTATTCTGTTTTCTTGGAATAATCTTGGCAGAAGCCAAACCATTCATCAATCCTGTGTTCATTGGGGAGCTCAAAGGATCCCATTCGTGCAAACAGAGCCTTAAGTTGAGCTAAGAATTAAGGGTCAGTTTGTAACAGAAGTTTCCAGGTTACAGCACACTTGTACAACTACATCTACATAGTAGGCAGGCACTAATTGTGATGATAATCATATGGATATAAGAAGGAGAAGCAAGTGGATGCTGAGGGGAGGAGGAAGAGGTGATGGTGAAGATGTAGGACTTGCTCAGGAGAAGAGAGAGAGCAGTGTAACTGTGGACATTTATGGACTGTTTCTTACTCATGATTAGGCTAAAGGTGAATAATAATCATTGCAGCAGACATTGCTTGCCATACCCTAAGAGTGTCAAGCTATTTTAATGCCCTATTAGAGAATCCTGCTTGGTCACAGGTTTGCCCAGTTAGTTTCAAGAATGAACTGATGCTCAGAAACACAAATACTTAAAATTCAGACAACTCACCACAGTTCACTAAATTGCAGGTCACTGGATCTCCTCAAGTGAAAATGACTGCTTTATGCCAACCTCACCCAGGGTCCTCAAAGCCTGCTTTCTGTGCCTATAGACGCAACAACGCTTTGTTATCAGGCAAGGTTATGAAACCACATCCCTGCCAGACAGGGAGGTTAGGATATCAGCATCGCTCCAAATCCTGGTTATCAAAGGCCATGTCAATCTGCACTTTTCTTTCTCTCTCTTTCTCCAAGTCCTGAGAAGAAAAAAGAATCCTTTATCCTGGAGGGAGATGGCACTACACTAAGATGACAGATTTGGTTTTGCTTCACCTTTGAGACTCTAAATAAGAAACCACTTGATTAACTTTGGTTTCAGGGATCTTTCAATAATTTTAAGATGGGAGCTAATAGATGGAGCTGTTGTTCTCTCCAGCAAGTTATGTCTTCATGCATCAAGCTATATCTTCATGCATATTTATGGAACCACATCTTCATATATGGAGATGTATATGCATGTATGTTGATGAATGGATATAAATCTGTGTGTATATTTATATATGGAGGCATGTCTCAATGTGCAGTGATATAGCTATAATGTATCTCTATGGAGATGTATTTTCATGTATGGAGATATATTTTCTTGTGTCTTGATAAACTTAGATATGCTTTCATGTGTAGCTACATATTCCCACATAGGTAAATGTGTCTCCATGTATCTTTATGCATGGAGAGTCTACATTGCAGCAAATAAAATCCCAACCCATTAGTTACTGTCTGATGAATATTCACTTAATTTAGATTGCAACTTTAATCATTTTAATAAATGCACAGATACAACAAATCCTTTAGTTAATAACTCATTATATTTGTCTAACACTAAATTTTACATTTTCAAATAAAACTTTTTCATTTTCATCTATAGATTTAATATGTAAATTATTTCTTATTTTTTATTTTTTGAGATGGAGTGAGTCTCACTCTGTGGCCGACGCTGGAGTGCAGTGGCACAATCTCAGCTCACTGAAACCTCCACCTCTCGAGTTCAAGCGATTCTCCTCCCTCAGCCTCCCAAGTAGCTGGGATTACAGCCACTTGCCATCATGCCTGGCTAATTATTTGTATCTTTAGTAGAGATAGGTTTTTGCCATGTTGGCCAGGCTGGTCTCAAACTCCTGACCTTGGGTGATCCACCCACCTTGGCCTCCAAAGTGCTGGGATTACAGGCATGAGCCATCATGCCCGGCCCCTTTTTCTAATTTATTTACTATTAAATATTTATATTGGTTTCTAATTATATGCAGAGTTCAGGATTGAGAGTTAATTTAATTAGATTTGTTTTACTTTTGCTTAAGGTGTCTAATATCATAACACATTTTATGTCATCAATTTATTTTTATAAAATATAATTAACTTAGAAGTATATGTAGGGGCTTTACAAAATATTTCTCATTTGTTTCTACATATTTTATAGCAAAATCAGAAAACGTAGATATGTAAAACGAAAAGTGAAAACATATAAATGGCCTCGGTTTCTTATTTGAGAGTGAACTACTTCTTAACAATTTTACACACTTTTCTGTGAACCCAAACTATTGCCTGGGTAGTTACATAACTATAAATACGTACAATTCAAAAACTGGATCATAGTTACATACGCTAATGGATAAACTTCCTTTTACTACATAGTATGATATTGGAAACATATACTCATAATAGTAAAATATATTGAGAACACTGTAATTGACTACAGAGTAGTTTGTGTATCTAGCCTTTAAATTCAAAAGTTCTGGTCCTCAACTTTGAGGTAAATAAATATTGTTTTGCTAAAATGTTATTCCAGATATTTTTCCTTTAATTTACCTACTTTTCTGAAATGTTTCAACAGAAGATCCTACAACTAGAATTTCTTGTACATTAGTTATGCTTTTTAATAATGAAGTGGCATCATTTTTCAAGGGTAATATCCGAGGTTCGTTGCCTCACACCAAGGAAATCGAGGATGTGGGTCACGAGGAGTGAATTTAAGAGTAGGAGTTTAATAGAAAAGCTCTTTTGTCCAGAGGGAATGGGTTCTGAGGGCATCTTCCCTCACGCTCTGAGATGCGGTTGGTTTTATAGATAAGCTTGAAAATGCAGTGTCTGATTTACATGGGGCAGAGGATTGGTTGGACCCAGTGTGCCATTTACATAGTGTGTGAAGAAGCTGGCCATCCCACCCTAATCTTTTAATTTGCAAATCGGGTCTCTATCTGATGGTAACCATGTTGCCTGCTTCTTTTACAGCACACGTGGCACAAAAAGAAAAGGGAAGAGGGAACATCTATGTTGAGTATACCTGGCTTCCAGGTATCCCTTTTCTATTGGCACAGCTGCCAGCATTCACCTACACAAGCTTCCAGCTTGCTTATCTATGCCTGCAGCTTGATTTTTCAGGCTGTTTTTTTTTTTTTTTTTTTTTTTTTTGTGGAAAAGCAATGATTTGTGGCTGCTTTTTATTAAAAGGAAAACCTTACCGAGGGCTCTGTTACACTATCTGCCTAAAAAATTTTTTTAGCTCCTATATCAATAATAACTTGAATTTATTTTTTAAGATGCAGAAGCACAATAAAGAAAATAAAAAATGATTTTTAATATCCCGATCCAGATAACATTGATACTTGAAAAAAATATGTATTTACAAAATTCATAAAGCACTAGAAAATACAAAATAACAAATAATAACTGTCTTCTTTTCCGTCTCACAAACTACACAAATTGAAGAGTTGGCCATATGAGTATATGAAAATTCAACTCATTACTTAGATGACTGTGAATATTAAAAGCACCACTCTAGGGGTGGAAGCTATCCCTAGATTAAGTCAGTTTCCTGGGAGTGACTTCCTAGTCTATCGTTCTTGAAGGGTCTTCGCTACATTTTCCAAGCTATCATCTCCTTCCACCATGCTCTTTAGCTGCTCAGTTAAGAAGAAAACATGCCCTTCAAGCAGGTTTCTCAGTCTGCCTCTTGTCCACACTTAATTGGAAACTTAAGAGGATCGCATTTCCATTTTGAACTAACACTTCTGTCATATAACTGTCTCAAAATTTCCAAGGGTTTTCTATGAATTTGATTCCATGTTAGTCCTAAAATCAAATTATTAACAACACTTCTTTTTGAAACATGCTTTATTTGTAGATTCTGTCACTGCTTCTTTGGGTGTGTAAGGAGTGCTAGAACAATGCTTTAACATTCAGCAGAGAGGTTCTACCAGGCCCTATCTTTTCTGTTTGTTTTTTTGAGACTGAGTTTTG
Source organism: Cacajao melanocephalus (assembly GCA_963573385.1). Lineage (NCBI taxonomy): Eukaryota > Metazoa > Chordata > Mammalia > Primates > Pitheciidae > Cacajao > Cacajao melanocephalus. Next base: position 802 of record CAUYLG010041966.1, on the reverse strand, counting down.
CTCTTGTTGCCCAGGCTGGAGTGCAATGGCGTAATCTCGGCTCACTGCAATCTCTGCCTCCCGAGTTCAAGTGATTCTCCTGCCTCAGCCTCCTGAATAGCTGGGATTACAGGCACGTGCCACCACAGCCAGCTAATTTTTGTATTTTAAGTAGAGACGGTGTTTCTCCATGTTGGTCAGGCTGGTCTTGAACTCCCGCCCTCAGGTTATCCACCCACATTGGCCTCCCAAAGTGCTGGGATTACAGGCATGAGCCACCGCCCCCAGCCCTACCAGGCCCTATCTTAACTATTTCAGAAGTTTTAACACAGGGCATTACTGCAACCTTGCTGATCTTTACCCACATATTTCTGGTAGTGAACTAGATCTGATCTTTTCCCCAAGATTTTAACTTATTTTGCAAATCATCTTTAAAGAGCCTGGGGTTAAGACACATGCTCGTTTTCCAAACCTCCCATTCTCAGAATTTGTGTATTTTCTCTAAGTTCAGTCTGCAAATTGACTGACTCTTCCTGCATTCATTCCTTTTATTGCAGTGCCTTCCATTTCTTTCTTCTCTTTCTTTCTTTTTTTTTCTCTTTCTTTCTTTCTTTCTTTTTTTTTCTCTCTCTCTCTCTTTCTTTCTCTTTCTCTCTCTCTTTATTTCTCTCTCTCCCCCCCAGCCGTCTCTTTCTTTCTTTCTTTTTTTGGTTTTTGTTTTGAGACAGAATCTTGCTCTGTAGCCTTGGAGGGAGTGCAGTAGCCCAATCTCAGCTCGCTGCAATCTCTGCCTCCCAGGTTTGAGGGATTCTACTGCCTCAGC
>CAUYLG010041965.1:0-37212 GCA_963573385.1 Cacajao melanocephalus | reverse complement strand
TGATGACTCCATTTCAGCACTGACACAGCCACTGGCAGCTACAGATGGCCTTCTCAAGCTTGTGTTGGGAGTCTAGTAATGAATCCTGTTTATCACAGTTCAGATGGGACTCGCAATGCCCAGCACCACTGTGTTGCTTTTTGTTTTTCTTCTGTCTCCAGTCTTACAAATCAGTGATTATTGATGAAATGCTGAGAAGCTGCAACTTCCAGCTGCTCTCTTTTAGCATTATGTTGTATGATTGGAGCCTCCTGTTCTGTTTAAGGTGCCCAGCTGCTTATCCTCTTAACTTTAAAAGAGTTGAATTAGACGAGGCATAGTCCCTGTTTACAGCAACACAGGCTATGGGGGCTTGGAAAGAGGCTATACTTAAATATGTTCCTGGGAAACTTCTATACTTATATATATATCACTGAATCTAGGCACCTAACCATTGCTGGTGGACATCTGGGAACCAACCATTAATCTGCTCCAGCTTCACAGCTGGCTAGCCCTTCCCTGACCTATGCAAAACTTTGCACCACACTACCACATTGCACCCCCTCCCTTTTGTGATTTAGATGACAACTGACCACCATTAATGTTTAAATAGAGATCACAAGACTAATGGAATGCACTCTTTGTGGCAATAGGATACCAAATTATAAACAAGGCCTAGGGCCATGGCAGTCAAGGGTTAAGTCCCACCCTGCTACATTTAAAGAATAAAGTATGTTCTAACTGCCACAAAAATTTTCTGTCTCTGTAGCAGCTAAGCAAGCACTGGCCTAGAGATAAGCAATATTGAAACAATTGCAGCTCACACACTTGCTGACTTACTGTCCTCCACTCGCCTGTTCCATAAGCCATAACTACAGCTTTAACTGTACAAGAGACTCATTTCAATAACTCGCTCCTGATAAGAGCCACCGAACATGAACTGATTCAGGCCAGTTTAGAGCCTGCACACTGAATGCCTTCATATCCTTGCTTCACCTTTGATGTATAGGGCCTAAATGTAATATATTTAAATGTTAAGTCTCTGCCCCAAAGGGAACAGGAGATGCATGCAACATTCGTGTTTGCTTATCACACATACACATATCCCCCCTTCATGAATATTCATAGCTCCCCTTATGATCTGGTTAGGCTCTGTGTCCCCACCCATATCTCATCTCAAATTGTAATCCCCACGTGTTGAGGAAAGGAAGTGATTGGATCATAGGGATGGTGTCTGCCATGTTGTTCTCATGACAGTGAGTGAGTTCTCATGAGATCTGACAGTTTTATAAATGGCAGTTTTTCTGCACTCTCACTGCTCTCTCTCCTGCTGCCTTGTGAATAAAGTGCCTGCTTCCCCTTCACATTCAGTCATGATTTTAAGTTTCCTGAGGCCTCCCCAGACATGTGGAACTGTGAGTCAATTAAATCTCTTTCCTTTATAAATTACCCAGTCTCAGGTATTTCTTTATTGCAGTGTGAAAATGGACGAATACCCCTGTTGAATATTTATGCTTGGCCACCAAGCATGCATATGGTTCAGCATAAAGCCCTGCTTCATCTTTCCCTCCCTCAAAGTGCTTGCTTTTTGTTTTCAGCCAGAGGCTGCACTTCTCTCCTGCAGGTTGTCATCCCCTGCTTAAGAAATAAAGCTCTCCTTTCTAAATGAATAAATTGTGTGATTTTTAAGTTGACACAGTGAAGGTCCACTTCTGACTTTTCTCTTTTGCATAGGGTCCATTTGGCTCTGAGCTGTTGATTTCCAAGTATGAATGCTTCCTGCTTTGTCCCATCACTTTATGCCTGGAAAAAAGTGCAGGGGCAAAGACAAGGGGCAGTTTTATAACACTCAGTTCATTTCCTTCTTCTGCTTCTTTGTATGAGAAAGAGCCAACTTTTGATCATTGTTTGTTCACTATAATATTCCATCTCATAAAGAAGATTGAACACTGAACATTAATATGATATTCCCAGATGACTTGTTTGCAGAAACTGACCTGTTTATCCTAAAAGTTATATAGAAATTCAAGGGACCCAGAGACTAAAACAGTCTTGAAAATGAAGAACAAAGATGTAAGTTTCATATTTTGTGGTTTCAAAACTTACTACAAAGCAACAGTAATCATGACAGTGTGGAACTTACAAAAGGCTAGGCATTTAGACCAATGGAATAGAATTGAGAGTTCATAAACAAAGCCATATACCTTCAGTTAACTGATTTTCACTAAGGGTGCCAAAACAATTTAATAAGGAAAGAATAGTCTTTCAACAAATGATGGAGGTAAACTGAATATCCATAGGCAAAAGAAAGAAATTGTACCTCTATCTTATGCCATACACAAAAATTAACTCAAAATGGATGAAAGATCTAAATATATTAGGGGCTAACACTATAAAATGTCTAGAAGAAAATGCAGGTGTAAATGTTTGTGCCCTTGGATTAGGTGGTTGTTTTCTCAGATGTGACATAAGAAACCAAAGAAAAAATAGATAACGAGGCCATTACAAAATTAAAATCTTTTATGCAGCAAAGGACACCATCAAGAATGTTGAAAGTTAACCCAGAATGGAAAAAAATTGTGTAAATTATATGCCTGTCTCATATGTAGAATATATAAACAATGATTACAACTCAATAAAAAAGACAAATAACAATTAAAAATTAGCAAAGGATCTGAAAATAAGTTTCTCCAAAGAAAACATACAAATGACTAATAAGCACATGAAAATATGCTCAATATCATTAATTATAAGGGAAATGCAAATCAAAGCACAATGAGAGGTCACGATACACCCACTAGGATGGATATAATAAAAAAGGCATATAATAACAAGTGTTGGCAAGAATGTAGAGAAATTAGAACCCTTACACAGTGCTGGGGGGAATGTAAAATGGTGTAGTCCCTTTGGAAAATAGTCTAGCAGTTCCTCAAATGGTTGAACATAAAGTTAATATGTGATCTAGCAATTACACCACTACAAATATATGTAAAATAAATAAAAATATATGTCCACACAAAATTTGTACACAAATGCTCATAGCAGCATTATACATGATAGTCAAAAATGGAAACAATTCAAATACCAGTTAACTGATGAATGGATAAACAAAATGTTATATATCCACACAATGACATATTATTCAGCAGTAAAAAATAATGAAATAATGGCACATGCTACAATATGGATGAAGCTTGAAACCGTTATGCGTAAGGACAGAAAGGCAGCACAGAAGATCATGCATCATATGATTTCATTTACATGAAATATCCAGGATAAAGAAATGTATAGAGAAAGAAAGTAGATCAGTGGTTGCCTACGGTTAGTGGTGATGGGGACATGGGGGATGACAGGAAATGAGAAATTAAAGCTGCATGGTTCAATATTTTGGGGGTGGGGCTTTGAGGTAAATATTCTATAATTGATTGCCATGTTGGTTACACAACTCTTTAAGTATATTTTTAAAACACTGATATTTAGAATACTTTAAATGAATGAATTATGTGATATGTGAATTATATCATAATTTAGCTGTTTAAAAAATTCTAATTACTAGAAGCAGAAATCAAAGTCATGTTTAACAACTCACTATTATGAGGCCTTGATTTTGAAAACTACCAATTTTAGAATTGAATCTACTCTGAAACTGTTCTTTGATTACTACTTGTTGCATCTCCTTTAGCACAAAATGAAACCTTTAAAAATTCAGTTGTAGAATCAACAAAATCAATGAGGTAGTCCAAACTCTCGTCTCACAGTACATCATTTAATATAGCCTTCTGTTGTTGTCCTTCATCAGTCTCTCCTGTTTTTTGAACAACTTCCTTTGTAATCACAAATTTTGGGGGGAGGGAGTAACCCTTTTCTTCATTCTCATTTAACTACATCCTATCTTCTTTTAAGTTGGTTTCCAGTTTTCCATCTTTCTCAAAAATTGATCTACAACTCTACTCTTCTAAGCTGCTTTGGGCCGAATGGGTACACCCAAAACTCCTAGGTGGAATCCATAATCTTCAGTGTGATGATATTTGGAGATGGGGCCTTTGGCAGGTAATCAGGTTTAGATGGGGTCATTAGTATGGAGCCCCCATGATAGGATTAATGCCCTTATGGAAAAAGGAAGAAGAGACATCAAATCTCACTCTGTCTCTTTGCATATACACACCATGAAAAGGCCTTGTGAAGACGTGACTAGGAAGAAGACCCTCACCATAAACCCAACAACCATGCTGTCACCCTGATTTCAGACATCCAGTTTCCAGACCATGAAAAATGTTTATTGGTTAAGCCTTCATCATTTTCAGATTCCTTTCTGTAAAGACTTCTTAGTTGTTTGCTATAGTTGTTTATTTTACTCCATCTCCACTTTGCTCACTTAAAAATTACACATTCTTGGGTTTTAGGTTTAACTTTGGAAACTCTTTTTCCTTCTTTATCTTGCTCATCATGACCTTATTCAAAATTACAATATTCTCTTCAAGATGCTTCCACCTATAAAGTTGCTTGCAGCTCAAGATCACACCTTGATTTATTGAGTGAATCAAGGTTGAAGTGTTTAGGGGAAAGAAAATGCCTTTTATCTGACCATCCTCACTGGTTAGTGATTCATTGAAATGTAAGCCTCGGAATTATACAGAAATAACAATGCCTTGACTTCCTCTTCATTGAGTTATAAAATGTTAAGTTGAAAATGCCTGAATTGAGAAATACAGTTTTGAAAGAACCATTCTAAGGATGATGCTCTGGTTAATCAAACATTTTTACTAAGTTTATATATCAAAGATAATGCATTGTGTCCTTTTATACACCTTTGGGGAGCTTCCATTTTGAATGATGATTGAATTTAATTTAGTGTCATCTGCATTTATTTATAAAAAGCCAATCAGGTACTTTTTATTTTCTTCCTGGACATGCAGACATCTCTTCAGCTTGTCTGAGTGGTTTCTCACACTGGCTTCCAAAATATGTCAGTTTCATCCCCATTGTAAAACTAAGCTACACACAGTTTCTCCTGTTAGACTCATGTTGGCAATTTTTATCCAAATGGCTCAATACTCGGTAAATACCGAAAACTTGGAGAATACTGACAACCAAAGATATTCAGCTTCTTAGAAAGATGGTACTGTAAATATGAAATACTTACCTGACACAGAGAACTTGGCTAAGCCCTGCAGGAGATAAAGATGGAAGCAAGATTTCTGTCCTCCAGGGAAAGCATAAGGCAGCAGAAAAAGGACAGGATATGACAACAGGAGACCTAAATTCCTGACTAAAATATGCCACTGATAATCTATGTGACCCTGAACATGAAATAGTAGGTGAAGTCATGTCATACCATTTCAAATTATTTATATGTCAAAGAGAAATATAAATGGGACCAAATCTACCTAAAAAGAATAAAACAAGATAACAGTTGGAGAGCATGTGTCTGAGAATTAGAAAACAGTTTTAAAAATATAAGGGACTGTTGTTTCTGACCTAGCAAGAGGCTTGACCAGGACCAAAGTACCTCTTACTCAAGGAGGCTTTTGATAAATCTAGTGACTACAGCTGGAGCTCTCTCTGGTTGTGACTCAGGAGGGCCCAGAACACAGCTTTGCCCACAAGAGTGCTGAAGTGCTTCTGACTTTGTGAGCCACTCTTCTGTGGCCCCCAGACTTTTGAAGTGGCAACCCTTACTGAGTGAGGCCCCTGGTAGAATGGGCTGCCAGCCGCAGGTAAGCCAGCACAATCTGGATGCACAATACCTCGCAAATCAGGGATAAGAGACCTTGGCACCAGGAGTCTATAAGCTACGCGGCTCCCAGGGAAGAGCCATTTGCCGGGCTCTTGCACGCTTCCAGCAGGACTAGAGACTCGGTAGCAGTAATTCTTTCTTGCATCCAGGACCTAACTGGAGCAGGAGGCTGGTTCTTCTAGGATGGAAAGGACCCCTAGGGACAGTTCCTAACTTGTCTAGGCTGAGACTTGGCAGGTAGAGGGAGGGGGATGGCTGGGCGTAGCTGTCACAAAGCCACCGGAAATGCATCTCTCATTTTCTGGTTGATTCCGGTTCAGGTCCACAGACCTCGACCCTAGAAGAGTGAGTCGGGGTCAGGTCTTCAAGAGGTGGAGGGATAAAATGGGGAAACTGATCTTCCAAGGCTCCCCAAATCTTGGAGCTTCACTCGCCGGACATCCCGCGCTTTCCTGACATCGCTTCACCGAGTGCTGCAGCAGCGGAGAGCTTCGCTATCCAGAGCAAGCAGGGAGGCGTGGCCACAGAGGCTTAGTCAAGCAGAGGAAGAGGAAAGTGGCCTCCGGGGAAGCCAGAGCTGACTGAAGGTAACCAAGAAGCAGATTTTCTCTTTAGATTTGATTAACGATCCCCTGAGAAATATCGGCGGCTCCTGCCAGTTGCAGCCTTTAGGGCTGCGCGTAGCGGGAGAATGGGGGTGGGGGGACGTGAAACAGTATTGTCCACAGGGACGCCGCCCGGCCGCAGGCTCCTACAGCCACTTCTAACCTATGGAAGCCCCTTCTTTCTACCGGATGTACGAATATAACCCAGGGATGCTGGTGAAGCACACTCAAAGGCTGCCCGCGTTCAGAGTTCTTGTAGGCGTCCCTGTGGTTCATCTAGAAGGTGTAGTGAATCAGGGATGGGGATTTGGAGCAGTAATGTCTACCACCACACCTAGGAAAATTTCCTGATTTTTGATGGCTTATGAACATAACACCAATGAAAGGGTCATTTCAGCATTAAAGACAATGACTTCTGCTGACAAAAAAAGATAAGAGGTGTTCCTGTACCTCCTGAACCTGAATGGTCAGCAAGGAGCCAACCATTTTTTTTTTGAATACCTGTGGCATCCTTGAAAGAATTTTGTTGCTGTTTCTGCTGGATCACCTCAGGGAAAATCAGTTTTGAAGATATGTTAAGTCAGGAGAAAGGTTACCATTACTAGGACCCTTCCTATCTATGAAGAACCTTGATCATCTCTCTCTCTCTCTCTCTGTCTTTTTTCTTTCTCTCTTTCTTGCTTTTTTCCTTTCATTCCTTCTTTTTTAACCATCTGACATTTGTATATATGTAAAGGAAGACCAGGTGTAAATTTTTCCAGTTAAAGTAAACAAAAAATTTAAAACACAAGTACAAATCTGTGAGGTGCCTTTATAAGTCTTTCGAAGAAGTACTATACCCTGCCACATCAAATGTTGATGATCTGCTTGGTTAGCGGGGGAACATTTGCTTACTTTTTCTCTAATTACTTTACTTCTACTCTGATCTTGGTGTCTCAGTTCCTCTACCAGCATTGACACAGTATAAAAGGGAATATTAAAAGTTCCATTTAGTAAAGGCTTCAATCCAAATGAGATAAAGGGGTTTAGAAATGATTTTTCCCCTTACTAAAGAAAAATGTTTGCAATGATCTGCTAAAGTTTAGAGAAACTGAAACAGGCCCTATTTGCCAATATAGGACAGGAAACACACAGATTATGTATTGGATAATCCCAAAGTTCCTTTTGGCCAATCACTGTCAGTTTTCTTACCCACCAATCTTTCCTTAACTGTTTAAAAAAAAAAACAGGAAAGACATTAATTGATATTTGTCTTCTCTTAGCTGTGCTTTCTTTCAAAGTTGAGAAATAAAGAAAAAGAGAGAAACTTACCTCCTGACTAATCTAACATCATGAGTGTTCTAATTCTTGGCAGTTGATTTTAAAGGAGAATCCAGACAGGAACTTTTCTCTTCATTTTCCTCTGATAATGAATAGCAAGTAAATATGTGTCATGTGGTTTTCTTCTTGACATGTACTTTTCTTCTGCTCTCCCTCAGTGCTCCTGGGAAGAACAATTCATTCATTTGCTACCAAACCTGATGCATCCTCATTTGTCAAAGGTGGCACCAGGTGGGTGTCACTGTCACACACAGGAGTAAAACTGTTCCTAGAGCAAATGATGATGAGAGAGCTGAAGGCGGATGCATGCTTGAGCCCCGAGATGAGGGCTGTATGGGAGACTAGTGGGTCTGTGAAAGAGAACCCCAGTCAGAGTAAGAAATACAGCATGCAAATAGAGAGTCTTGGTCCTGAGAGCGCTTGCAGGCACTTCTGGAGCTTTCGTTATCATGAAGCAACTGGACCGCTGGAGACTATCAGCCAACTTCAGAAATTATGCCATCAGTGGCTGAGGCCAGAGATCCACTCAAAAGAGCAGATCTTGGAAATGCTGGTGTTAGAGCAATTCCTGAGCATTCTGCCGAAGGAGACCCAGAACTGGGTGCAGAAGCATCATCCACAGAATGTCAAACAGGCTCTGGTCCTGGTGGAATTCTTGCAGAGGGAGCCTGATGGAAGAAAGAATGAGGTAAGAAGACATATTCCTTACATGTACAATGAAATAGGATAAAAGTGGATATATCAGGGTGGAGGAGTTATCAGAGAATGAGATGGATTAAATCGCTCTTCTGTTGCTCCTTTAGGACAGCTGGGAAGTATCTGAAATGACATACATGCAGCAATAGTCAGTCCACAGGTTTCAAAATTCCTGGCAGAGCCTTTCCTGCTCTTAGAGAAAAGAAATGCATTTTGTCTTCTTTAGAGCCAGGGTGAATTGACGTGGTGGGCCTAGTCTGCCATGGGCAAGGAGAAATGAGTTGAGTTCTTAGAAACAGAGAAGTAAAGGGCAAGAAAGGGTTGGGAAAGGGGAGAAGATCCACAAGATGGGCAGCACTTATAGAGACCAAAGGAGAGAGAGGGTAGCAAACAGATGTATAAATCAAGTTGTTCTGCAAAGACACAGAACAAAATGGAAAGAAAAAAAGGAAACAAGGATATGGAAAGAAGACAATTGCCAACAGAGAAGTAGAAGGAATCAGGATGCTGAGGGGTAGTATCTTCTGTAACAGGAACACACATTTCTGGACTGGGAGGAAAGAGCCTCCATTGCCCTCACTTAGTGGCTTGTAATTGGCCCTGCTGGTGAGTGGGAAACCAAGGTTTGCCCTTGAAAGGTGGCAGCACACTTCCTTTTTGTAGGAGCCTACCTTGAACATTCCAGGGCAGGGCATATTTTTGGTGTCTTATTACTACCAAATCAGGTGAAGAGAGATTGGAGCCCAACTTCTCTCCCCATTTCTTCTTTCATCCATCTCCTTTCCCTGTGAAATCCTTTCCTGGGGGATTGGAAACTGGCTAACAGAAAAGCCATCTTTACTCAATTCCTTTTCTTTTACAGAAAACCAAAAGATAGAAATGCACTAAAACAAGGATCCACGTCAAGAAAGCAAACCAGTGAAAGTTCCCCAGCAGGGGAACACACTGCCTGCCCAACTTTGCTAGCAGCTTGATCCAGGGCCCTGTGCATCGCCACAGGGTTGGGGGTGGGGCTCTGGAATAGTCAGCTTTTTCTATTTTATCCTAGTTATCCCAGATTTTGAGTATAGTTCTTTATGAAAACATAGTGGTGCAATACCTCTTCAGTCTTTTTATTACTTCTCCACTGTCATGCACTCCCCAAATCTGAGCTCTACTCTTGTTCCTCCCTCCACTACCACCCTGAAACCAAAAGTAAGTTCTGTGCTAATGAGGATGGGGATTATTTCTAGGTCACAGTCCATGAGCTGGGAAAGGAGGCAGTGCTCTTGGGAAGAACAGCAGTGACCCCAGGCTTCAAGTGGAAGCCAGCAGAGCCCAAACCAATGGGTGTGTTCCAGAAAGAATATTGGAATACATACTGGGTACTACAAGAACAGCTGGACTGGAACACTCACAAAGAAACCCAGCCTGTATATGAAAGAGGTGAGGAGCTTCATTATAATTCTCTTCTCCCGGGAGCTGTGATGGTAATTAGTTCACCTAGAATGTCATGGGAATTTTCCAGGTGCCCAGCCATGCTAGCAGCTATGATGTCTCCCAGGTGGGAGTACAGTAGGTCAACGGTGGTTGAAGGTGGGGGTCAGCCTAGGGGACAGAAATATCCAAACCACAGAACCCTGATATTCACACTATAGACTATACTCCTTTGAAACTTGAGAGGAGAGAAGAAGATGGAACAGGGACAGGTGGGGTCACCTCCCGCCTCACAAGTTGCAAGAGAAGTTGGGGTCAGACAGGGGCTCTCAGTGGCAGAATGTGATGAAAATTATGCACTAGGAAAGAATAATAAAAGACAAAAGTCTCCCACATTATCTACTGTACACTGGAGGACCCAAGCCTTTCATTTTCCAACCTTCCGTTCTTGCCCAGCTTATATTATGAGAGGAAAACTGAATAGATTTCTTTTGATTAATTTCTCTCATGAACTGGGGAACTGGTTGTATGAGTGGCGGATATTTGGTTCTTATTTACAATGAGATGGCCACTTCTGGACACCACAGACACACTTGTCAATGTGACCCATGTTCACTGAAGGCATCCTGATGTTCTGTATTTTAGAAATCAGCTTGGGATGTTTGTAAATAGGAAAGAGAAATTTTCCCTGGCTCTTTTCTACCCACAGCTGTGCATGATCAACAGATGTTAGCCCTTTCTGAGCAGAAAAGCACCAAAGACTGGAAGATGGCATCTGAACTCATCCTGTGTGCATCCCAGGTAAGCTGTACATTCTAGCTTTTTCAGGTGATTTGACCGTGGCCTTGTCTCTGCTTGCCCCAACTGCCTAGGTCTCATAGTGTCCAGCAGGTGCTTTGAGGCATGTTAGCCCTAGATATTCTCTAGGCAACTAGGCTTGGCACAGAGGGAGCTGAGCACCTCCCAGGCGATTTACTGATCCTCTTTGCTCCTTCCTTTCTGCCTTCTCACTTTTTTCTCTAAATCTTGTACTCTTAACATCTTCAGCACCTGGCTTACCATGTAATTCAGAAATGGGTGGTAGGACAACTTCTGAAGTGGCAAGTACTAAACTATAGCCCATTCTCTTCTTTAGAGTTTGTTGACATTTGAAGATGTGGCTGTGTATTTTTCTGAGGAAGAATGGCAATTATTGGGTCCTCCTGAGAAGACTCTCTACAATGATGTAATGCAAGATATCTACGAGACTGTCATCTCTCTAGGTAAAGATTCTTCTTTCCCTTTGTGTAGAAGTTAAGTAATACGTTATGTCCTCTGTTTATGGAAAATGTACCCCTATGAGAGAGTCCCATTGTTCCAACAGCTGGCTGATTCTCAACTTGATGATGTGGGGGAAATAAAGGGATTATCAGGATCCCCTGGAGAGCTTTTTATAAATACATGTCTCACTTCTGCATTCTGAATAGAATTATTTTATTTTGACTGTGAAAGATTTTACTTTTTTTAAACTTTCATTTAAACACACCCTTTTCTAAAAAACATAAAAGCATGCAGATAAATGGCATTCTTGAAAATTACTACAGAAAAATTAATAACTAATCTTTAAATCAGTAATAATAATACAAACAAAAGTTTAAATGATATGTGGAAAGATTTACAGGTAGGAATAGGGCTCTTAGTTTAGAAAATAATAATTCAAGTCAATATCAATAAAAGTTAAGGAAAATCTTCTAATTTCCAAACATTTTGATACCATTTTCTTCCAACTACCACATTTTATAGACCTTTTGTGAGAAGAGTATTAGTGTAGTCCTAAGAAAGATAACATTCAAGTGATCCTATGCAGATCAGGTTGCCTTGTTAAAATGAGTTAGAATTCACATAATTCCAATAGTATTATTGCCTTTCGAAATTTAAATGTAGAGCATATCCATGATATTCAAAATGAGTTCCACAACTTAACGTTTATTTTGATCTAGTTATAAATAAACCCTAAATTTAGGACTGGTAAAAGATATATTTAACAAAGACATGGGATTGATCTAAATTTTACTTTACAGGTAAGAGAAAATTACAATTCAGTATAAGGACATTTCATAAGTTTTACCAATGCCCCCATTTATAATTAGGCCAACTGTATCCTAGGTGTATATGAATGTGTGAATACATATACATACTAACGTATACAAACCAATTCACACCACAAAACTCTTCAAAGATGTTGCTTGAAATGGCCTATTCTCTGGTTTGGGAGAAGTGGTGTAACACAATCACTTAATTTTCCCTTAATTATTTTTTTCCCTTTGTTTATCATGATTCACTTGGTATGTTTCATGTGGATCATTGATATATTTTTGCAACAAAAATCCGGTAGCAGTAAGCAGAAATATTAACTTAAAGGAATACGAGGCATTCAAAGTTTACATTATCACATGAAAATAGAGCAGATCAGACGTAAAGGTCTTCTGCCATAAGATATATTGTTCCATGACTGAAAATTGTGATTTGGTTCCTAGAACGTAGCTCTTGCTCTAAGATGATACATAATGTGTAGCTCCGGTCCTGATGAATTAAGCCTGTATTTTACTAGTTTGAGAAGGTGAATTTTTTTTTTCCTTTTTTTTGTGTCAGAGTCTCATTCTGTCACCCAGGTTGGAGTCCAGTGGTGCAATCTTAGCTCACTGCAATCTCCGCTTTCCAGGCTCAAGCACTTTTCCTGCCTCAGCGTCCTGGGTAGCTGAGACTACAGGTGTGTGCCACCACACTTGGCTAATTTTTGTATTTTTATTAGAGACATGATTTCGCCATGTTGGCTAGGCTGGTCTCAAACTCCTGACCTCAAGTGATCACCTACCTTGGCCTCCCAAAGTGCTGGGATTACAGATGTGAGCCGCCACGCCTGGCCTGAGAAGGTGAATTTTTTGCCATAGACAAATGCAAAATGCCTCTGCAGTAGCCAGTGAAGCCCACTTACAAGGGCTTTAAGAGTTCAACTTTGAAACAGGGCAGCATGGGCTGGCTCTGCATTTCTTCAGAGCAAGTCTATGTGCAAGCCACTGAGCAGCACCACCGATAGGAATCCAAAGGAAAATGGCTGTAGCACAGTGGAAATCTACCATGGTAACGTAAAGTGATTTCTCAATTTAATATTTTGTTATATCAAAGAGAAGTAGGCAAAGGCACATGGTAGTAAATCCAGTCAGAATGTCTGCAGGCCTACATTACCTTAAATATTCGTGAACTCAGGGACCGACCAAGGTTCACACTGATTAATTTGATATTTAAAAAAAACAGAAAACCTTAATGTTTTCAAGCACTTATGGAACAGACACAGGGAAGTACAAATAGCATAGCCTATATCTTCGAAAAGCCTGGCAATTTAAAGTACTGCTACAATGAATCAGAGTCACAATTTTAACTTCACTCTCATATTTTATACATTTTTGTGTGTAGAGTAAAGGGTGTGCAAATTAAACAATTTCAATAAATATTAGAAATGTCAATTATTTTGCAAATATAAAGGGAGTAAAATCAGCTAATAATGCAATCCAATAAAACGTGTTAAACAAAGCTTTTTCCCCAGGGACGCTTTTTACTCTTTCCTTTGAACATTGCGATACTTAAATACATTTTCTTTCATTGACTTGAAGAAATTAAGCAAAAAGTGAACTATTACCTAGCTGCAAGATAGTAAATAGTAATAAGAGTTTGGAGCTGTTAAGTTGTAATAAATAGAAAATAATAAATATCGTGAAATATGATGCAAATTATTGCTTAAAAATGCAGCCATCTGAATTACAAAGTACGCAGTCCTACTAGTCTTCTGAATTGTCATTAGTTCATGAAAAATATGAAGTAGAGCAGAAACTCCATTTAGCTTTTACCTTTCCAACAGCTCTAGTGCTAAAGTTATATAATCATGTATGTTTGTTTGCCTAAGACCAACTGCATATTGACATTAGTCACAAATTCTATTTTATACAGTGTTCAATCAACAAGGCTTTATTTACACTTCTTATTACATTCAGGAAACAATAAGCCTACCCAGGCAGCCTTCTGTTGATAGTTGCCTTCTTCTGTTGGGTGTGGGGATGTAAGCTACCCTGCTATGTTGTTTTTCTAGTTCTGGAATCCCAAACCAGTTTGCCTTTTTCTTACCGTTTTTAGAATTTTTGTTTTTTATCTCATACTATTTAATGAGTTTCTTGTTGTGCCTATCAGGGAGGATCAGGGAGAAATGGGTCTATGCCATTTTGTCCGGACTGGACCAGAAATCACTTGTTCCTGTATTTTTTAAAAAGCAATCATCATGGACTTTTCTCTCCATTTATGTAGCTTTCTTGCACTGGGACACAGATGGCTGATTATTCTGTTTATTCTAACAGGGTTAAAGCTAAAAAGTGACACTGGAAATGATCATCCTGTATCTGTTTCTGCATCAGAAATGCAAACACCAGGCTGCAAAGTATCAAAAAACACCAGAGTGAAAATTGCCCAGAAAACAATGGGCAGGGAAAATCACGGTGATACACACAGGGTACAGAAATGGCATCGAGCTTTTCCAAGGAGGAAAAGAAAGAAACTTGCAACTCGTAAGCAAGAGCTTCCAAAACTTATGGATCTTCCCAGGAAAGGCCCCACAGGGGAGAAACCTTTTAAATGTCAGGAATGTGGGAAAAGCTTCAGAGTTAGCTCTGATCTTATTAAGCACCAGAGAATTCACACTGGAGAGAAACCCTATAAATGTCAACAATGTGACAGGAGGTTTAGATGGAGTTCAGATCTTAATAAGCACTTCATGGCCCATCAAGGAATAAAACCGTATAGATGCTCATGGTGTGGGAAGAGCTTTAGTCATAACACAAATCTACACACACACCAGAGAATTCACACAGGAGAGAAGCCCTTTAAATGTCATGAATGTGGGAAAAGATTCATTCAGAACTCCCACCTTATTAAACACCAGAGAACTCACACAGGTGAACAGCCTTATACATGTAGCATATGCAAGAGAAACTTTAGTAGGCGGTCGAGCCTTCTTAGACACCAGAAACTCCACAGAAGAAGGGAAGCATGTCTAGTGTCTCCAAACTGAGGAAAGTTATCATGTAGAGCTTAACCTTAGAAGTGATGAAAGAATACAAAATTATGAGGCACTCAATGATAGGAATGTGTCATCAATAGAACATTTGGGAAGTGTACATGCTACACTTCACAAAAAGGAATCTAAGCTGTCTTATTCAGCATTGTATCTTCTGTGCATAGCACAAGAGTGATACATAAAGAGTATTTTGTAAATAAAAAAAATGAAAGTGTAGTGATGAGATATCTTTAGCTATCTATCTATATGTATGTATCTGTTATTCAAAGCTTCCCCACCCCCAGTCATCTAAATTTTTCAGGTATCAGGTGCTCAACAGATATATGATGGTCAAGACTCTTAGTCTCATTCCTTATTCTTTGTCAGGAGAGATGGAAAATAAGAGTACACCTAAAGTAAATAAATTTTTAAAAAAATTCAAGCACATACACACACACAAAGAGTACTTGGGCCCTCTCAAGGGAACTCAGAGATAATTGCTAAGTTAGGGACAGTTTCAGTAGTTATCATTCTATCTACAGGAACAATCAAGGCCGGGACTCAGGGAACTTTACTCTGTAACAGAAAGAGAGGATTCAATGTTTGCCCTGGAAAAAGTGTCCCATTCTCATTGCCTCTCTCCTGAGTACCCGCTACCGCAATGTCTTCTGTCAAGGAATTATAAGTAGCAAGGGAAGGTCTGAATGTAAGGACAGACCTAGGGACCTTGATATCTCTTCTTTTGCTGACATTGTCAACATAGACATATACAATGAAATGATGAGGGAGACAGTCTTGGCCCTCATCCAGCTATCTGTTTCTTTGTGTAAAGCACAAATTAGTGGCAAATGGTATTTTTCTGACTTTCATTATGTGGACTGGACAGAGGCTTTCAAACTGGTGCCGTACTACTGCAGGACCTAAAGGGAGGCCCGTCTTTATGGCTGATCAACTACAACCCTATATGCCTGAATACTCTGCAAGAAGGCCTGGAAATTTTGCAAAACTGATTTATTGAGAATGGCAAGGAGAGCCTTGTGACCTTTTAGCTTTGGTGCACAGCTGATGCCAGGAGGGAACATCTTGAAGTGTTAGAGCAAAGTAAGGCATGTGGCTTAGAGTGATAACCCCAGTCAGAGTCAGGCCAGATGGAAATTGTTTTCTGATGTTACTGGTTTTCTTCTCTTCCCTATTGGCCAAAGTGACCATTTCTTAAGAGAAGATAATGTGATGTCAAGGGAGGTTGGAAAGCATAGATTTACATCTATGTCAGATCATGGTTTATAATGTTGGCCAAGGCTTATTTATATATGTTTATTTATTATTTAATAAAAGTGTACTTTGTAATGAAAATGACATGTTTCATGTTAAATTTAGACAATAAACCAAACTTTGTTGCCAAATCACCCAGAAATGGCCAATGTTCACTTTTTTGAAATGGATGTCTTCAGATATTTTTTTCTGAAAGAGACCGGGAGACCCTTTCTAAGCCTGTTTTCAAATTTGTAAAATGAGGATTATAATTCCTACTTCTTAGCACTACTGTGAGGATTAAATGCATACATGTGAGCATGCCTGACACAATGATTGGCCACAATAGATGTTTCCTAAACATTTGGAACTTCGTTCTTTCTTCATCTAGCTATTTAGAAAAGAAAATAAGCTTTGTCTATTTGTCCAGCTTTTAAGCATCCTTCATTAATGAGTTTTTCATCATTTTTAGCTGGTTTTAGGATCACTGATGATGGTCAGCATGGTAGCCTTCTGGCATGACATTCATTCCCTTGTAGAGGTGCTCCTCTCTAGTCAGCCTGAAACAATACACTGATGTTCCAGGTCAGCTAGGTATACCGCTCATGTGTAACAAAACTGAAATATACTAGAAACCGCAAACTTGAGATTCCTGAAAATGGAGGGAAGGTGATGGCTAGGGGTGGAACTTTTGTGGACAGTATTTATGCTATTAGGTGCATCCTCAAGCCAATGAAGTAGAAATGAAAGAGGAAAGAGGTGACTACATAGAATGGCCACTAAAAAGAACAAAAGTGCTAAGCCAAAAGTAGGAAGTGACCTGGGAGGAAAGGATCTCATATTCTCAAAGGCTTGGAGACTATGACTGCCCCATCATCCTCCTGCCAGAATGATCTGAGATTGTGCCCTTGAAGCTAAAAGGGGAAATTCAACTTCATTCAGAAGGCTCCATTCTCTTTGTGTGAATCCATGTTTGCTAGCATCCTGGATAGCTGCTATCATACCACCATTCAAAGAAATTTATTCATGCAGCTTTTAGAAAGAAGGAAAGTTAACTCAAAAATTTAAGGCTGTACTAGATCAATTGACCCAGCAGTTATTGTACTCACAAGAATCAGCAAGTCCCCCAAAACAAGTCAACAAAAGAACACGCCATTGTTCCAAAGCTGCTTACCCCTGTTATAAAACCTGTTAGCTTCAAAGCTTATCGTACAGGTCCTTATCTACACTGGCATCGTTACTAGCAGGGATTGAGAGCAGGAAACATGGGTTCCATTTTAGAGATCAATTCTTTAAGGCAAGTGGCAGGAAGTGATTGCCTGTAGATGTGTCTGAGCTGAAACAGAAAATTGAGATTTGTTATTCCAAGTTCAGATACTCCACCATCATTTGAATACAAGGGCTCCAGGAAAAGCACATTCTCATCCCTGAGGTTGTGGAACAGGATCTAGAAATCAGTGCTCCTGGCTGACTCATTAGTGCCCAGTCTGCCCTTTCACCCCTCTGACACAGTCTCCTAGGGCCACATTCCCCATGCATCCTGACTACTCATGTCATCACTTGCCAACTCAGAAAAAGAAATGTATGTCCATGGAGACATGGGCAGTAAGGAAATAAATGGCAGAATGAGATAAAGGGAAGAGATGTCATTCTTTTGCATCTCTGCCCACCACCTCCTCAGCACATAGCTAAAAGACATGAGTTCCATTGCCTTTCTGAGGACACAAGAGAAAGACAGCATACAAAAGCTCAGGAACTGGAGAAATGGACAGATTATTTATTCATGAGACAGAGTGAAGAGGCAGAATGCTCCAACTCTAGATCCCACAGGCGGAGATGGAACTGAAGACCTGAACCAAGTGTGACGGGGTGTGAATTCATTTTCCAGTCTCTGTGCTCCCAGAGAAGATGAGCTGAGCAGAGAAATACAAGAAAATGTCTGGGAGAACAAAGGACAGCAGGCTTCTTCCACTTCTGTGCATTTGTGAGGACTGAGATTGGAAGTCAGGGACTCAGGGAGCAGAGTGTCATTGCTTGCTGTGTCTGAGACACAAGAGCATGTGAGTGGGTCAAGCCAACCCTGTGCCTGACTCAGGTTTCCACTTTTTCCCTCCCAGCAGACAATGACATGGCTTCTACCCATGGGTCTTGTTGGGTTCCTTCTAGCTCCTTCTCCACTCCCAAGAAGTCTCTTCCTCCTTTGTTGCCTTGTTCCATCTGCCACAGGCCAATGCTGCTCGTGCCACTTTGCCACTTCCATTCTTTCAGGGAAGGAGAGGAGGAGGGGCCCACAGACAGGGATTAGTGAGTGTCATTGTGTCCCACTCTTCCCAGAAAAATGGGCACAGTAACTGAGAATGGGCAGGCAGGATTGGGGAGAAAAGAATAAACAAAATGGAATCATGGTCTAGTCTTCTGTCAAGTAATTTAAAGGCTCTCCTTGCTACCTCCTCTTTATTCCTTGAAAAACACTAAATAGCAGGTAGGTGGGAATGGTGATGACCATGTTGGGGAGGAAGCGGTTCCTCATTTAAAGGAGGGGGCAGCTTACAAAGGTCCATTCCTGGCTCAACAGTGAAGCCCTCCCATTCTCATTCTTGTTTACTTTGCCTTCCTCTCCTCCCTCTATGCTGCCTGCTCCTTCCTACCATTGTGGGTTCAGACATGGGACACTGGTGTGGAAGAAGGGACAGGGAGCCAGGGAAACTCTCAAGTAGCAGCAATCATGAGATATGAGGGGAGAGGTTAGGAGCCTGTTTGAGAGCAGTAGGGGGACAATATTGCCCTTAGATCTGGACAACCCAGGGAAAGAGGGGAGGGAAGGAGGCCAGATCAATTTGAGAAGCAGTTCTGCTCCAGGGCTGGGAGTTAGGGAGGAAGTAGGAAGGAGAAGCTCTGCAATGCCAAGAAAGATTTCCCTTGTCCCTCCTCAGGCTCTGGGTATCTCAGTGTGAGACTTGGGATGATTAGTTGACTATAAATGTATGATTTTGGTGGCTGGCAAGATGGCTGAATAGCAACAGCTCCAGTCTGAAGCTTCCGGTGAGATCAACACAGAAGGCAGGTGATTTCTGCATTTCCAACCGAGGTACCCAGCTCATCTCAATGGGACTGGTTAGACAGTGGATGTAGCCCACAGAGGGTAAGCCGAAGCAGGATGGGGTGTCACCTCACTGGGGAAGCACAAGGGGTCAGGGAACTCCCTCCCCTAGCCAAGGGAAGCTCTGAGGGACTGTGCCACAAGGGACAGTGCATTCCTGCCCAAATACTATGCTTTTCCCATGGTCATCACAACCTGCAGACCAGGAGATTCCCTCAGGTGCCTACACCACAAGAGCCCTGGGTTTCAAACACAAAACTGGGTGGCCATTTGGGCAGACACCAAGCTAGCTGCAGAGTTTTTTTTCATACCCCTGTGGCACCTGAAATGCCAGCAAGACAGAGCTGTTCACTTCCCTGGAAAGGGGGCTGAAGCCAGGGAGCCAAGTGCTTTAGCTCAGTGAATCTCACCCCGATGCAGCTCAGCAAGCTAAGATCCACTGGCTTGAAATTCTCGATGCCAGCACAGCAGTCTGAAGTTGACCTGGGAGACTCTAGCTTGGTGTAGGGAGGGGCATCCACCATTACTGAGGCTTGAGTAGGTGGTTTTCTCTTTGCTGTTCTGCAGCATCCGCTGGTGATACCCAGGCAAACAGGGCCTGGAGTGGACCTCCAGCAATCTCCAGCAGACCTGCAGCAGAGGAGCCTGACTGATAGAAGGAAAACTAACAAACAGAAAGGAATAGCATCAACATCAACAAAAAGGATGTCCATACAAAAACCCCATCCGAAGGTCGCCAACATCAAAACCAAAGGTACATAAATCCACGAAGATGAGGAAAAACCAGTGCAAAAAGGCTGAAAAGTCCAAAAACCAGAACGCCTCTCTCTCTTATCCTTAGTAACCTAAAACTGTAGTGAAACCCTAAAAAGCAAGAAACCCTGAACTATCAGATATGGGCATTTATAGATAAGAACAATTCCATGATTTTAGAAACATATTTATCCACATCACAACCCTTTCCTTATTGGAAATGACCCAGATATTAAATGACTATCAAAAATAATTTTAAGATTTTAATTTATGCCAAAGTTTGCCTAAAACATTTATCCCATTCGCTGTACACAATTCTTTCACTTTTAACAGTTTATCTAGATCACTTCTGTAAATTGAGATATCAGACATTATCATTTAAAGTTAGCTATTTCCTTGTTAACCATGTTTTTAATAAACAGTGAGCATCATTTAGGTGCTCACGTAAACCTAAGTAAGAGCCTCAAGGTTAAATACATAGGTATTTTTGACGATAACTCAGATTTAGCTGACATTAAATTACTCTCATTTGTCAAAAAAAGGGGGGGGGGCATGCAAACCAAGATCATTTTGTTTTGGCTGGGTTTATAGTTTTATTACCTTCTATGCCAAACCCTGACACCTCAAAATATCTAGCAGAGACAAATATAAAGATCTAGACAAAAATGTATTCTGACAATTCTGAAGACATTTCTATTTTACCAATAATTTTAAAACCAGCTTGTTTAATAAGGTTACACTTCAGTCACGTGAACTTGAAAATTGTTTAGACTTAGTTAATTTATGAGTGCTTTTTTACTTATAAGCCAATTTGGAAGAAAAAGCATATAATTATAAGTGTTCATACAAATAAATGTATCTAGACATGCATATACACACACAAAGATTCAATAGATTTTAGCTTGGAACCCTAGCCATGAGATAGCAATACAAGCTCACCAGTTTTACTTTGTTTTCCCCAGTAGATAATCCAATGAAGGCTGTGAACCAAAATTTTGGGTAAAGCAGATTCCATGGCAGTTTGATTTTTAAAGGCCAAACTTCCCCATACTCCAAAGAACACTGGGGCCAAACAGCACCAAAGGAGAACATCACATACTAATTAGGCCTGACCCTGTTTAGAACAGCAGCACCAAAGCCTGGATACATGCAAACTCCAGATTCCAAACAATTTTGGGGCCAAACAGTATTGCAACTGTAAGAGAAAATTCTAAGGACAGCTTAGTACTAGGCCTCACAACTTCTGCCCAGGGGATCCTCTTTGGAGAGGTTGAGGTCCAGAAGATCCCCTGGAGCATCGCTTTTTGGGGTCCAGTTTTAGAGTGTCAGAGGTCTTTGACTTTAGGTGGGTACTGGTGCTGCTTTGCATGTTTTCCTTCCAGAGGCAATGGCCTACTATGAGCTTTCCTTTGGTTCCTGTGTGTAATCTCTGACTTTTAGCATCCTTATAATTTGATAAGGCCATGCTTTCCCAGGTTTTCTGTTCCACTAGAGTGATAGGCATGAACTGTAATAATAGGAACTGGAGGCTGGGTGGGCTTCTTTTGTCCTAAGTTAGTTGAGTAGCATAAGGGAAGAATTTAGCATAAGAAAAGAAGATTTAGGTTACCTGAAACATGTGTGAGTTCGCCCTGAGCTGCAAGTTTGCCCTGAGCTGTTCCACAGTTAGGGATCAGAGACCACAACCAAAACAGATAGCAGAGTCCTTCAGAGTGGCCCCAGCCAGAAACCGGTAGTTGCCCCCATGTTTAGGCGCTGCCCTTCAAGGGTCTAGAGTTGGAAAGGAAAAGAGAGAGAGAGAGGGAGAGATTCCCCTGTATGGAGCAGAAAGGAAAAGGTGAAAAGTAAAACCCAAACTTTGGACTTACCTCCAGGCTGACTCATCAAAATACGTTATCAGTTGAGGGTGTCCAGGTTCTTGGCGTCTTGAGCAAAGAATTGGACAGAACACACAAACAAAGCAAGGAAAGAATGAAGCATCAAAAGCGGAGATGTATTGATAATGAAAGTACAGTCAGCAGGGTGGGAGTAGGCTTGAGCACAGGGGCTCAAGAGCCTGATTACAACATTTTCTGGGGTTTAAATACCCTCTAGAGGTTTCCATTGGTTACTTGGCATGCACCCTACATAAATGAAGAGAATAAAGTTACAAAATCATTTAATAGGTACAGGCCTTATGTAAATGGAGAGGATGTTTCCTGTCTTGGCTGTAGTGTTTCCATTTGATTTAGTTCTAGGAAGTCAGCATGAATTGACCTTATGTTCTCTGCCTCCACACCACTCCTGCCTCACTTCTCTAGTGCTTTTACCACCTTTGCCTGGAGTTCTTTCCCCAACTTTTTTGTTCTGCACTTTGAATTGTTTTAAAAATCTAATTTACACTTGAGGCATTTTCATCCCACAAGCCTAAAATGCTGTTCTGGGTTACTGTTCAGTCTCTGCTTTGTATATTTGAGAGTAATGAGAACACAACTAATAAAACTCAAATGACTTCAACACACAGTGTTTCCCCCCACTAAAAACATGGTTGCACTGGGCACGGTGGCTCACACCTGTAATCCCAGCACTTTGGGAGGCCGAGGCAGGCAGACTGCTTGAGGTCAGGAGGTAGAGACCAGTCTGGCCAACATGGTGAAACTCCAACTCTACTAAATATACAAAAAAAACTTAGCCAGGTGTGGTGGTGTGCACCTGTAATCCCAGCTACTCGGAAGGCTGAGGCAGGGGAATTGCTTGAAACAAGAAGATGGAGGTTGCAGTGAACCGAGATCAGGCCACTACACTCCAGCCTGAGCAGCAGAGCAAGATTCCATCTCAAAAAACAAAACAAAACAAAAACACGGTTGCATACCATTGAAATTATAATAGCTAAATATTCTTGTCCTTGTAACTCCTCTACTGATTCTGTTAGAGTAGGCAGATAGCTGGACATGAGCAGGAGGGGGAGAATCTGAGATCAAAAGAAGGTCTGGAAAATCTCACACCCTAGAGACCCCCAGACACTGCCATACTAGATATGAGCAGAGAAGAGAAATACCTATGCAGGAAGGAATGCCCCTTAAGACACCCAGTAATCACTCACTGCAGTTAACCTGTCAGAATGTAGCTAGTTACATGCTGGTAAGAAGGGAAAAGGGCAAAGGAGAAATTTGTAAGAGATATGCAGGTGCAATAAGTACAGATTTAGTTTTATACAACATTCTGGATGTGGTGGTAATCAGCAATGCAGCCGTTAGGTAGAATGCATGTAGAACACAGACCTGCACATGTACGTCAACTGCCAGGAAGAATCCCACAACCCTGGAGAGTGAACTAGATGAGAGACTTAAGGTAGGGGCAGGAAAACTAGGCAAAAAGGCAGAAACTTAAGACAGAGGCAGGAACTTCCAGAAAAAAACGTGGTATAATAAAGCCCACAATGCAGAACTCTCACTGCTGCTGGCTGATTCTCTTTCAGCAGCCCACACTGCCTCACCTTTCAGGGTGTTCTGTCTCTCTAAATAAACTCTCTGCTATCTTCCTTCAATAAATTCTCTTCTTTGGCTCAAATATCTCTTGGGAAAATTCACTCTCCCAAGAAAGACAAAGGACTGAGGACTCTGCACTTTCCAGTAACAATTCAACTTTTATATCATCAGATCAGTACTTTGCAAATGAATCCTGATTTTCTCTGTGTTTAAAACAGACACTACCAAAAGAGATTACAGATAGCATGTTACAAATCTGGCCATTTATTTTTATTTAGAATAGTGTAAACCAGATATTAAGAAATGTGCAATATCATTGTACAATTCTCTATCACATTTCATCAAATCTAAAAGATCATTGAATATAATACATAACCTGATTTCAGATATGCTACACAAGGGAGAAATGTTTAATGGACAGCAGAATAGTAACATTTCATAGGGGAAAAAAGAATCCTCCATCTTCTCCAAGTCCACAACAATGATAGAGGAACTATATTTTGTAAAGAGGTAAAAAAATATATATCCATGTGTAAAAGTGAGATAATCATCTCCATGGACCCACAGGGAATGCAAAGAACAGAGGAAAAATGGAGCTGAAGCTGCGCACAGCCTATTTCACTTTGTGAGCAAAAGTAAGTTGCTATGGCCAGAAATGCTTATACAAAGGGTCGCAGGGTGGGGACAGGAGGTAGGTTCACCCACAGGAGGGTGAGGGGTGGTGAGAAGCAGAAGCAGTGGCTGTGTGTGTCTGTTGTTTCTGCTGCTGAGGAACATCATGGAGGCAGTCGTTTTCCTGTGGCACCATTACCCCAGGTTCAAAACTCAACATTGACCTACCACTTATGGCTAACTTTTTGTGGAATAGAAGTAAGAGATTATGATCTCAGTTGACCTCCTTCCCTAGAAGCTTCTAGGAAGGGAAGGAGGTCAATGGGACTGAGAAGGGGCATGACATGAGCAGGAGAGAGAGCCCTTGAAAAACAAAAGAGGTCTGGAAAATCTGACACCCCAGAGACCACCCAAAACATGTATACTAGATATGAGCAGAGAAGAGGGGAAATACCTATGCAAAAAGAAATGGCCCTTAAGATGCCCAGTAATTACTTATTTTGCAGTTAATCTGTCAGAATGTAGCTGGCTACAAAATATAGCTCCAGATAAAGGAACTATATTTTGTAAAGAAGTCAGAAAGAAAGAGAGCAAAGGAGAAATTCCTAAGAGATATGCTGGTGCAATAAATACAGATTTAACCACTCTACAACATTCCTGGGGTGGTGGTAATGAGCAATGCAGCCATTAGGTAGAATTCATATCCTACATCGGGCCCACATATGTGCATCAGCTGACAGTAGGGGAGAATCCCACAACCCTGGGGTGGGAACTAGGCGGGAAAAAGGCAGGGGCTTTAAGCAGGAGGGGGAAAACTAGACAAAGAGAAAGGCAGAGGCTTAAGACAGAGGCAGAAACTTCAAGAAAAAACCTGGCATAATTAAAATGGCAACACAGAACTCTAACTGCTGCTGGCTGATTCTCTTACAGCAGCCTGCTCTGCCTCATCATCCAGGATGTATTGTCTCAATAAACTCTCTGCTATTTTCCTTCAATAAATTCTCTTTTTTGGCGCAGTTGTCTCTTGGCCAAATTCATTCTCCCAAGAAACACAAAGGATAGATGACTCTGCGCTTCCCAGTAATGATTCAACTTTTATATCATCAGATCAATACTTCTCGAAAGAATCCAGATTTTCTCTGCATTGAAGAAAAGGCACCACCCAAAGAGATTACAGATAGCATGTTACAAATCTGGTCATTTATTTATTTAAGACAGAGTCTCGCTCTGTCACCCAGGCTGGAGTGCAATGGCATGATCTCCGCTCACCGCAACCTCCGCCTCCTGGGTTCAAGCAATTCTCCTGCCTCAGCCTCCAGAGTTGCTGAGATCACAAGCAAGTGCCGCCACACCTGACTAAGTTTTTTGTATTTTTAGAAGAGACGGAGTTTCACCATGTTGGCCAGACTGGTCTCGAACTCCTGACCTCGTGATCCACTCACCTCAGCCTCCCAAAGTGCTGGGATTACAGGTGTGAGCCCCCGCGCCTGGCCAAGGCCGTTTATTTTTATATATAATAGTGTGAACCAGATATGAAGAAATGTGCAGTATCATTGTACAATTATCTATCACATTTCATCAAATCCAAAAGGTCATTGAACATAATATACATCTTGATTTCAGATATGCTATCCTAGGGAGAAATGTTCAATGGATAGCAGAATCGTAATCTTTCATAGGGGACAAAAAATCCTCCATCTTCTCCAAGTCCACAGCAATGATAAAGGAACTATATTTTGTAAAGAGGTAAAAAAGATATATCCCTGTGCAAAAGTGAGATCACCATCTCCATAGACAAAATAGGAGATGCAAATAACAGAGGAGAAAATGGCCACTTCATGGCCAAAAGTCAATTGCTATGACCAGAAATGCATATCCAAAACGTCTTGGGACGGGAACAGGAGCCACAGAAGGGTTAGGGGTAGCTTCTCCATTACTGAACCAGAGGAGGGGGTAGCTTTGACATTTAAGGAAGTGGGAGTTTGGTTACCCAACCAAAACGCTGGTTGTGGCTAAAAGTGACCAGAACACACTTCGTCAAAGAGCAGCCGAGTACATTCTGTGACCTTCCCAGATTACATTCGGTAGGCAAGGAAGCAATCGCCTTATGAACAAGATTTAAGAGCCATATGGGAGGAATAAGGAGGGGTTGTTGTTATTGTTTCAGCTTTTTGTCTCGCAAGGTTTTCTGTTTGCAAATTTGAAAGATAGTTCTCTCAACGTGTGATTAGGTCTGAATGTGTCGTGCACATTAAAAACCCTATGAATTTCATACTATTCCTGTTCACATTTACAAATTATTGATATGACATGTAGTAAATGCCCTCTATGTGTGAGCTGTTCTACTGGGATGGGGATACAGTGACAAAGATGGACCTAAAGATGAGACTCAGAAACGGTCAAGGCTGGCCCACCGTCACACAGCCAGTGAGTTACAAAGCCGTGGCTGTGCCCTGCCCGTCCCTGGCTTGTCCCTTGGTTCTGGTCTCTGCTCCAGTATCCCCCCCGAGACGCCTTTCCTGACAACCCTAATATCAACCCCATTCCCTGGGCTCACTGCGTACCATTACCTTGTTCATCGTTTCTCAAAGTACTTATTCTTGTTGAAATTTCACATTCTTACAGATTTGACTGGTTATTGTCAGCGTCCCCCACCCAGAATGTAAGCTGTGACGCTGTGGGGACTTTGTCTTGGTCACTGTTCTAACCCTAGCACCCAGCAGCAGGGCTTGGCATAGGAGTGGCATTTATTGGCAGGATGGGTCCTTTGAATCTCAGCATAGACTATAGTTCCCACTGACCCACTTCCTGGTCTCAGTTTGGCCTCGATTTTTCTGGGCTCCTGTAACAATCAGTACTACTTCCATCCTAATGTTAATTCCACTCCCTTGTGTCTATTTGCTCATGTGTCTGGCCCACTAAACGGTAAGGAGCCCACATCTGTCTCATTTATCCAGTATAGTCCTGCATGCAGCACAGACCCCGGCACACAGTACAGGTATAGAAAATAGGTATTGGATTAAGTGGCTGAAATAGAATGAACTTGGAGATGATTGCTAAAAATGCTAACGATGGTCAGAGCCCCCAGCAAGGCATCATGTTTTTTGCTGGAGGAAGGGCTGGTTTTGATGTTGATGGCTGCTGGTTGACCAGCGTGGTGGTCGCTGGAGGGTGGGGTAGCTTTGGAAATTCCTTAAGAGAAGACAGTGATGACGTTTGTCACATTCACTCACTCTTCCTTTCATGAAAGTTTTCTTGGTGGCATGGAATGCCGTTTGACAGCATCTTATCCAGAGTAAAACTTGCTTTAATATTGGAGTCAATCCTCTCAACGCCCCCATACACACCCCTGCTTTGTCAACTACATTAGTGTAATATTTTAAATTCTATGTTGTCATTTTAACAACGTTCACATCTCCAGCACCAGGAGTCAATTCCATCTGAAGAGAACACTTTCTTTACTCATCCATAAGAAACAGCTCATCCGTTCAAGTTTTATCACGATGTTGCAGCAACTTACTCACATCTTCAGGCTCTATTTCTAATTCCAATTCTCTTTTTATTTCCAATCCATCTGCAATAACTTCTTCCAAGCAAGTCTTTAACCATCAGCATCAGCCAGGAGGATTGGAATCAACATCTTGCACACTCTTGTTGACATTCATATTTTGACCTCCTCCCGTGAAACATGAATGTTCCTAACAGAATCTAGAATGGAGATTCATTCCCAGAAGATTTTCAATTTACCTTGTCCAGCTTCATCAGAGGAATCACACCCTATGGCAGCTGTGGCCTTATCAAATATATTTCTTAAATAAGACTTGGCAGTCAAAAGTACTGCTTCATCTATGGGCTGCAGAATGGATGTTGTATTAGCAGGGATGGAAACAGCATTCATCTTCTTGTACATTTCTGTCAGAGCTCCTGGGTGACCACTGTATTGTCAATGAGCAATCATATTTTGAAGGGAATCTTTTTTTTTTTTCTTCCTGAGCAGTCAATCTCAACAGCGGGCTTAAAATACCCAGTAAACCATGTTGTAAACGGGTGTGCTGTCATCCAGGCTTTGTTGTGCCATTTATAGAGCACAGGTAGAGTTGATCTAGCATAATGCTTCAGGGCCCTGGGATATTTGGAATCATAAATGACATTGGCTTCAACTGAAAATCATTAGGTGAATTAGCCCCTAACAGGAGAGTCAGCCTGTCCTCTGAAGGTTTGAAAGCAGGCATTGACTTCCCCACCCTAGCTATAAAAGTCCTGTAGCATCATCTTCCAGCAGAAGACAGTCTACTTCACAGTGAAAATCTGTTGTTCAGTATAGCCACCCTCATCCACTATTTTAGCTAGATCTTCTGGATAACTCACTGCAGCCTCAACTTCTGCATTTGATACTTCACCTTGCACTCTGAAAATATTTTCTTTTCCTTTTTTTTTTTTTTTTTTTTTTGAGACGGAGTTTCGCTCCTGTTGCCCAGGCTGGAGTGCAATGGCTCGATCTCAGCTCACTGCAACCTCTGCTTCCCAGGTTCAAGCGATTCTCCTGTCTCAGCCTCCCAAGTAGCTGGGATTACAGGTGCATGCCACCACGCCCGGCTAAATTTTTGTATTTTAGCAGAGACTGTGTTTCACCATATTGCTCAGGCTGGACTCGAACTCCTTAGCTCAGGCAGTCCACCCACCTCGGCCTCCTAAAGTGCAAGGATTACAGGCGTGAGCCACCACGCCCGGCGTCTTTTCTACTTTCTGGAGGCAACGTCTTGCTCTGTCACCCAGGCGGGAGAACAGTGGCATGATCACAGCTCACTGCAGCCTCGAACTCCTGGGCTCAAGCGATCCCCCACCCACCGTAGCCTCCTGAGTAGCTGAGACCACAGGTGTGCCCCACCACTCTCAGCTCATTTTTAATTTTTTTGTAGAGACAGGATCTCACTGTGTTGCCCAGGCTGGTCTCAAACTCCTGGCCTCATGTGATCTTCCCAACTCGGCCTTACAGAATGTCCGCGGCCTGAGCCACCCTGCCTGGCCGCATATTGCACTTTTATCTTACGGCAACGGTTTGATCTGCTGGCTTACTTCGGTGGTTTCCTTACCTCTTGTGGCCTTCATAGAACTGAAGAGAGTTAGGCCGTGCTCGGGATTAGGCCTCGGGTCAACGGAATGTCGTGGCTGGATTGACGTTCTATCCGGACCACTAAAACTCTTCACGCTGTTATCAGACTGTTTTTCTCTTTCTTATCAGTGGTGGCCTCACTGATTTCCCTCAGGAACTTTTCCCCTTTGCATTCACAACTTGGGTGAGTGGTGCGAGGAACCTGGCTTTCAGCCCGTCTTGGCTTTTGACATGCCTTCTTCACTGAGCTTAATCATTTCTAGCTTTTAATGTAAAGTGAGATACTTGTGAGTCTTCCTGTCACTTGAACACTTAGAGGCTACTGTGGGGTTATTACTTGGTCTAATTACCCTATTGTTGTGTCTTGGGGAGTAAGATATCCTGAGGAGAAGGACACAGATGGGGAACGGCTTGTCGGTGGAATCTTCAGAACAACCACAGAATTCGTTTCATTCGCTGCTGTCTTATATGGGTGTGGTTCATGGTTCCCCAACCCAATGACAATAGTAACATCAAAGATCACTGATCACAGATTACTCTGTAACAGTTATAAGAGGAGTGGAAAAGTTGGAAATAAGAATTACCAGAATGTGACAGAGGAACGCAAAGTGAGCACAAGCTGTTGGATGAATGGCACCAATAGACTTGCTCGAAACAGGGTTTCCACAAACCTTCGGTTTCTACGAAACACAATAACTGCAAAGTGCAAAGAAGTGAAGCGCAGTGAGATGACGTATGCCTGTAGGAAGATGCCGTCAATGGCACCGTTACTCATTTTCCCTGGTAGGAGAATTCTCTCCATTGAGTGTAAAATCTAAAAACATTGAGGGAGGGGGCACACATCTGTAATCATGACAGATTCCATGCTCGTATCTAAGTACAAGTTCCCAGAGCAGCGTTTTCTGGGCTGTGGAGGAGACCTAAGGATGCCTCATTTCTGGGTTTCTGGCATAAAGTGTATTCCACGTGCTTTGGCTCAGTACTCTAACAGAAAAACCTGTAGCCGCCAACTTGACACTAGAATGGAGTGTACAGCAGACCTTCCCAGAATTCTGTAGGACAGGCTGTGTCTGACTGATGGGGAGGCTGAGAAAGTCATAGCAATTCACTAGACACAGCTCACTACTGTTCTTGGCCAAGCAGATCAGAAGCAGTACAGCAGGTCTGCATACGAATAAGAAGATGTGAGGGGAGCTCAGAACACCAACCCAAATCCGCAACATTAGAAGACCAGCGTGGATGGCAGTCAGTCTTCCTCATTTTGTGATATCATAGTAAGCACAATGGGGTGAGAAGGCAAATGCCAATCCACAGGAACATAGGGGAGATTACCAAAATTACACATGCACTTGTGTGTGTGTTCATTCTCTGGACTCATTTCAGAGTCTTGCCTATTAAAATACCTCCAGCACAGAATCTGGTCCCTCCTTGGTGCCGACTACTCTTTCAGGTTCTGTGTATCAAAAGTGCTAAAGATCAGACATAACTCCCTGTGAAGAGGTAGTTCTGAGAAAAGCGTAAGAAGGGGAGAGGTGGGCGCAAATTACTCGTCGTTTCTGCTTGTGCTTCCAGGTCCCTTTTGCACAAGATCCACTTGCTGGAGTTGTCTGAAAATACGTCGCGTCGCCCAGGACTGAGGAATATACACTTGTGGGCGGCAATCGGTGACATGACATCATGGTGAGATGTTCCCAACGATTCTGTGCTCACCTCCAAGCTCAAGTTCCGAGACCAGTCTCCTCTGGACTATGAAGTACAGATGTTTACTTTCTGGCATCAATCCAAGCAAAGTTAATGAAAAGGAGAAGGGAGCATGGTCTCTCTCTAGAACACCGCTGCACGTCGGCAAGAACCTCCTCTTGTGGCTTGCCGTGATCTCCATAACATACATGCCTTGACATGCTGCATAAACACCCTCATGCACTGCCTCATACTGCCTGCTGTGGTTGTTTGTGTCCCAGCCTGAATGCCCTGGAGAGATTTCCTCCCCTGTGGGGATGAATACCTATTTTAATTTAGGATCTTTAAGGTGAAGAGCACCCCTCCAATGATTAGAAGAGACGCAAGATGGAAATAGACATTTTACCACTTGCAGATCCTGGAGGGTGCATGGCACACCTGGAGGGCACACGTGTGGGACAGCGAGCCCAGGCAGGGAGAGAGAAAGGGACCCGTGGGCCAACAACCTTATGTGCGCCCTAGGAGTTATCCAAACGGGTTGCCCGTGGGGAGTTTTAATTGGTGGGCTTAAAGCAGGCAGACGCACGTTTCAGGAGGTCACACTGTGACTGAGCAGTAGTCACTGTGGCCAATCTGCACAGACTGTGCAGGATATCAGGGCCAGTGTGGCTGGCCAAGTAGGATGTATGTACATCTTCATACGTACAGACGTGAAACATCTCGTGACGTTTCTTAAAAAGAGGAGGTGGCTTACATGGAACACAATTGATCATAGGTTGATAATGAAGGCACATAATGTGCATGTATGTATGTATGTGTGTATATGCATACATATACATAATAACATATATATATATATGATCATACACACACACACACACACACACACACACACACATAAATTATCCTGCTTCATTTATGTTTCCAGGATAAGCTCTTAGGAGTGGAATTTCCCATTCAAAGATTTCCGATGACGACTCAATCCGTTGAGTTATGAATCACTTTTCACGTTTCTCATTTGAATAGCCTAGTTCATAGCCCATACCACTTCACAGTTAGTGTCTTGCAATCGTCCGTTCCAATCTCGTGGTATTTCCCCTGTATTTCCTTCCACTGAGGTCTTGTGCACCAAGCACTTGTGTCTCTCTATACCACTACTTGTGTCACTCTCCTAGCGGATGATCCATAAGACACCCTGGCCTCTCTGCTGCCCGACTCCACCCATCCTCACAGTCAAACCTCGGCTTCCCCTCAAGTCTCGTTTCTCATCCCCAACCCTCCCTTCTCTGCTTCATCTCCCTTGCAAGCACCATCACTTGTCAAGCTTCATTCACTTTGTCATTCTCTGCTGGGAAAACCAGAGTCTAGTAAGGCCCAGCTATCCAACTATTCTCCTCCCGAACCCGAGCGAGGGAACTCTGCTGCATAAATTGTAACACCAAATGTAGCTATCTAAACCCACACCAAAATAGGGACACACATTTCACCAGGGCCACTCAATTCTACCCAATAATCCTACCGTACTACCCCCAGTAAGTATGATTTCCCACAACCTGAGGTTATCTCTGCCTCAAAATGTAACGCAGCTGTGTTAATTTCCCCGGGAGGCCACAACACATTCCCACACCTGGGTGACTTAAAACAACAGAAATTTATCCTCCGGCATTTCTGCAGGCTATGAGTCTGAAATCAAGGTGTCAGCGAGGTTGGCTCCTTCTGGAGAGCTCTGCGGGAGACTCTATTCTAAGTTTCTGGAGGTTGCCAGTAGTCGTTGGTTGGCTCTCCTTGGGTTGTAGATGCATCACTCCAATCTCTTCCTCCGTCATCCCATGGTGCTCTTCTCCGTGTGTCTGTGTGTCCAATATCCCTCTTCTGATAAGGACACCACTCACTGGAACAGGAGCGTATGACTAATCTTAACGCTTTAGGGCCTCATCCTAACTTGATTTTTTTGTTTGTTTGTTTGCAAAGGCCCTATTTCCAAATAAGGTCACATTCACAGGTACTGGGGCTCAGAACTTGAGCATATCTCCTTAGGGGCAAAATTCCATCCACAAGAACTGCTCTTGCACATTTTGATTACTCCAGTATTCTACAACTGTCAATGAAAAGTTAGATCACACACATAAGCAGACATTCCCACTCACTTCTCTGAGAAAACAACGGCCGTGAGACAGGAGCTCCTCTGCGAACCTCCTGGCACCATCATGGCTTTCTTTTCCTTCTCTCCTGTAACAATGCAAGGACATCTCAGCCCCTGCCCAGGACTGACCCTCCA
This sequence comes from Cacajao melanocephalus, assembly GCA_963573385.1. Lineage (NCBI taxonomy): Eukaryota > Metazoa > Chordata > Mammalia > Primates > Pitheciidae > Cacajao > Cacajao melanocephalus. The sequence goes on along the minus strand of CAUYLG010041965.1, from coordinate 4,125 downwards.
CTGAGCACATGGAACCCTTCTCTTGACACACTTCCTCTGAGGATGCTGCTTCTCTTGCTATTGCCTCTCTTCCTCCTGCGTCAACAATCTTTTTCCTTTTGCTTTTTTGCCTCTCATGGAATAACATACGAGCATACTCGAGAATCACCCAGCTTAAAAACTTCACAGAAAAATAACTCCCATCTTAAAAATGTGCATTGATAAATAAGCTTCCTTGACCTCATTTCCCCTTCAGTCCCATTCCTCTGCATCCTGCCCTCATAGCAAATGCTATTTGAAGAATCACCTCGGCTCACTTCCTGAGCTCCCATTCCCTCCTTATTCCTCTGGCATCAGGCTTTTATCCCCATCGTACCCCAAACCTGACCTTAAGATGACAGGAAACCTCCAGGCCACCAAATCCAGTGGTCAATATGCTAGGCTCCCATCACTCAACGTCTTAGTGTTTGATCCAGTTGAGGATTCCCCATTTTTTGACATCAGTTCTTCGGCCTTCTGTGTGACCACCCTCTCCCAGAAAGGCTCCTTCTCAGCCTCTTTTGTGAGATCTTCCTCCTATCAGGATCCCACAAGAGTGCTCCAGGGCCCATGCCCTGAATGGCTTCTCTATCCGCACGTCGGCCTCATGGCATCGAAATGCAGGTAACTCACAATCCCATATATATACTGAGTTACACACATGGTTGTCCCATAGACATCTGAAGGGTAAGGTGCCCCGAATTTCACATGTCCTGAACTTTCCCCAACCCCTGCACCTCCCTTAATCTTCTCCATCTCAGACGATGTCGGCTCAGTTCACACAGTGAGTTAACATCATATCCCTGCCATAACCCTTAGTTTTCTCCATCGTCTTTACACACTCCATCCCATCCATTTGTTAGAGGTGGTGAGACTACAGGTATGTTTTCAAGGGACTGATAGTTTTTCCTTTCAGTCCCTTGAAAACATACCTGTAGCCTCACCACCTCTAACAAATGACTGAAGAAACAAAAATCACTGGGTCAAATTTGTTAGTTTCCGTCATGGCACAGAAGAAAGCAGAAAGAACCAAAGAGACAGCAGCCACTCAGACGCATGAAAACATGCCCAAAACCCTTCCGGGTGTCCCCGCTGGCACAAATAGAGCTAATCATGATCGCCACAGTGAGAGATTGCTGCTAAGAAATAGCCTTAGAAATAGCCAATAAATAGCCTTCTCTGGCAAACTTTGCTAAGTAAGACTCAGCCTCCTGCGCAGGGATCAAATTGTACTGACAGAGAAGCTACAGGTCGATTCCAGCACCAGGAAAGCAGGTCCCTGCTGAGAGAACACTGCAGAACAAGGAAGGGGCTCTTCTCTATCACACCCCTGAAGACATTGTGCAGGATCTCTCGCGGCAGGAGGTGCCTTCAGAGGCCAGGAACACATCAGGTAAGAAATGGCTGCTGGACCTGAATGTCGAGGGATGAATTCCGCTGAGCCACAGATCAGCCGTGCGCCCTCTCTTTCCTGTTTGTGTCCCTGACTTGGCTGTAGAATGGACATGGTGCTACTGGGACTTCTTTCATAGGATTGTCTGTGAGCATTAAATGACGTGTGTGTCCCAAGGCCCTTAGCCCAGTGCTTGGCATATACAAGTGCTCGACACAAAGTAGATTACCAGCAGTTCCGAACAGGGATGCCATGCGCCCCATTAAACCTTCTCACATTTCAACTGCCTCCCATGAACAAAATGCACACATTCACAAGTGTCCATGAAGCAACCATTCAGTGCCAGATTCCAGCAAAGATACAAACACGTGATTCGCCTTCTTTGCTTCACATGACCTGCTTGTTTCACCCTCAAATCAGGGAGACTGACTCCGACTGAAAATATTGAAAACAATCTGTCCGTGGTCACTGCCATCAAAAGCTTCCTATCACGAACACCTGCTTACTTTTCTCTTTGTCACTAACTGCTAGACGGAAATTCTTACTTACTGATGTGCTTATCAGAGTGTCGTCTGTCTCTTCCCACTTGTATGTCAGCTTCATGACTGCAGAGCCTTTGTTCGTTGTTGTTTTTTTCTGTCTGCTGGGCTCTCAGCGTCTAGAACAGTGCTGGGCACATGGTAGGTTCTCAATAAGTACCGCAGCAATTAATGGAATCAGAAAAGGGTGACATCCTGAACAGTTCCAGGCAACCTGTGAGAGGATCTGGTTTTAAGGCAAGTCACACCAAATCTGAATGTTTTGCTTTCCTACGTGCATCTATCTAAACAGTATTTGGCCTCATTCATGATAACGCTACAGCTGACTGTAAACGTAAGAGTTGTCGGTCGGAAGACAATAGATCCTGGCTCAACTCAGCTTTTTCCTGGCTTTACAACCTGTCCTCAGGAGTCTGACAACAGCAACAATTCGTAAGTAAAATCGGCCAATAAATTGGGTTTTCTTGCATGTCAGTGATTCAGCCCCCCTTGTGTACATGAGTTGCATCATGGAGTAAAATGTTACTCTTTTAATTACAAAAGCTACACTGGAAATCAGTATCGGACTAGTGGTCAGGAAAACACTTTTATAAGAGTGGAGTGACAAGGCTTTAGATGGCATGTACCAAGAAGTATATTATTCATTACGATATAATGGATGGGAAAAATTCCCATCCAAGGCAATTTTGGTATTCTCATGGGGTGGGAGTTTTCCCAATCCATATCTCTGTTTTTCAAAACTCAATGAGGTTAGGGATTGCTTTTATTTGTCACAGACCGTCAATGTCAGCTCTCTGTTGTCTTAGCTTGGTCGGTTATAACAAAATGCCACGGACATTTATGTCGCACAGTTCTGGAGGCTGGCAGGCCAAGAATCAGGTGCTGACTGATTCGGTTCTGGCTGAGGGACCCCTTTCTGGCTTGAAGATGGTCACCTTCTGGCTGTTTCCTCCCATGGAGGAGTGGGAGCAAATGCTGGCTCCACTTCTTCTTCTAAGGATACTAATCCCACTATGGGGCTCCACTCTCATGACCCCAACTAAGCCTAATAGCCTCCCAAAGGCCCCACCTCCATATACGATCACATTGGGGATTAGGGCTTCAACAAAGGAATTTAAGGGAACACAGATGTCCAGTCCCCCTAACCACCATGAGACATGTTCTTTATGCTGTCCAAATAACCTGTACCTTTTGTTTCCTTTCTTGTTGTTGTTGTTGTTGAGATGGAGCCTCCCTCTGCTGCCTAGGCTGGATTGCAGTGGTGCCATCTTGGCTCACTGCAACCTCCGCCTCCTGGGTTCAAGCCAGTCTCTTGCCTCAGCCTCCCTGAGTAGCTGGGACTACAGGCGCATGCCACCAGGTCCAGCTAATTGTTTTTTCTATTTTTAGTAGAGACGAGGTTTCATCCTGTTGGCCAGGCTGGTCTCCAACTCTTGACCTCAGGTGATCTGCCTGCCTTTGCCTCCCAAAGTGTTGGGATTACAGGCGTGAGCCACCGCGCGCGGTCACCTTTAGTTTCCTTTCAATAACACTTCAACCATAAGATTATGCTTTTCACCCTTTGTATATATAGCAGTCCTTCAACTATCCAGAGGATTTGGGGAATGAAGTTTCTAATCCACATCATTTAGGGTTAACTGGGGCAATGCTCTCAGGAAGTGAAACCGCTGTAGGATGAGCAGGGTGAACTCTCTTCCTCCCCCTTATGAAACCAACATGAGTGCTAACTGATCGGAGTCCTCAGTTGTGGAAGTTTGGATCAATAGCCCTCAACTAACCCCAAGACTTCACTCTTCTGGCCAGGCCAGCAGCTCTGGAAAGAGACTCATGAAGCACTTGACCCAGGCTGTCTTGGGTGACTATTACAATGAAGTGGCGGATAAAAGTCAGTTCTGTGAGGAGTTCCAAAGGCAACAGAGAACCTTTTTCTCTAGGCCTCCCTTCCCTGGAGAGCCGGGCACCCAAGCGAGGAAGGCAGGCAGGGGGCCTGCCAAACAAATGCTTCCAAGGAGGCCTCCTGCAAGCCAGGGTCCGTGAGAAGAGGGAGTTAGAGTACAGATGGAAGGCTGCCCACAGTAGGAGAGCACAGATGGAAGGCTGCCCACAGTAGGAGAGCACAGATGGAAGGCTGCCCACAGTAGGAGAGCACAGATGGAAGGCTGCCCACAGTAGGAG
>CAUYLG010041964.1:0-126367 GCA_963573385.1 Cacajao melanocephalus | reverse complement strand
CTAGTCTTCCACAAATCCTGTTCCCAGCATGCACTGAGGTGTTTAAATAGTTCATGGGCATTTTAGTTCCATCCGAAATGGGGCTTGAATCTCTCCCTCTATTCTCCTCTTCTCTCCTCTCCTCCCTTCTCCTCTCCTCTCTTCCGTAAGTGAATGTATATTCGCCAATTGGGGCATATGGGAATGCTGAAACTTGGTGTGTTCTCTTATTTCACATTTTCCCTGTCAATGTGAAAAGTTATCTTTAACTAAGTGCTCTTGCACGTCTATACTGAATTATAGTTTATAGAGGCCATTCATAGATGCTACCTTATCTGTCTTTCTCTCTACCCTATTGAGGCAGACAGATGATGGGTTTCATTTTGCAGATAATGAAATGGAGGCTCAGAGTTATAAGTGATTTGTCCAAAGTCTCCAACTGAAAAGGAGCCAGACTTCTTGCATATCTACGTACACATACTCAACAGCCTTCTAGTGTTTACCTGAATGTCTTGCAGACATCACAAACTTAATGTACAAAATGTAAGGTTTTCTCTTTCTCTGTCCTCCTCTCCAGTTTCTTTCTGTTCCGGTTTTTAATCCTCTATTAAATAGCACTTCCTACCCAGTTTCTTAAGCCACAAACCTGGGGGCATTCCCTGACTGCCCTTTGCTTCTCTCTTCCCTCCCGTATCCAATCTATCACCAACTTATTTGGATTCTGTCTTTACAATAATATCTCTAACCCATCCCTTCTTTTCATCGCCACTGTAGTTCCAGACACCAGGTTCCAGATACTCTGGTTCCAGACACCAGGTTCTTCTACAGTTTTCTTATTTTTTTACCTTTAATTTGTTTCCCTATTGCAACCAGAGGGCTCTTTAACTAAAAATAAATCTCATCATTATACTTTAAATCCTTCCATGCCACAATAACTCATTGCTTATAGACTCAAAAACAACTTCAACCCTCCATCCTCTATCTGTCTACCATGTTCTAGCTGTGAACCTCTCTATTCCTCAAACATGCCAAGCTTGTTTCTGCTTTAAAGCCTTTGCCATGCTGTTTTCTCTGATTGAATATTCCTGCCTGCTGCTCTCATCACCCAGTTGCCTGGCTAAGTCATGTACATCCTTCAGTTTAAATGTCACTTCCTCAGAGAAGCTTTCCTTAAACCCCCAATTCAGCATTAAGTCCCTCCTGTAATTTTCTAATGACACCCTGGAATTTTCCTTGCGGTACTTAACATAATTGTCATTAAATATGCTTTTGTTTCATGCCCCACTCACTCCATGAAGTCAACAATTAAGTCTGTTTTGTCCACAACAAAACAGACTCGCAAGGATGGGCCCAGCAAGAACAGAGTCAGAAAAAGGCTCGGCCTGCAGTAGGTGCTCAGTGTATCTTTTTTGAAAGAATGAAAGCAAAGCAAATCCCAGAACTTCCCATTCCAAATTCAGGGGTGTTTCCTGATGTTGCACTCTTTTCTGAGTAGCCCTTTTCACATTTTTACTATCTCTCCTTCAGTTTCCCTTTTGTAAATTTAATTTTTCACTACCTGAAGTAAAGTATAACTAACTCTTCTATCATTAATATTTTCAACGATTGCATCACAGGTTTGAAAATGATCATGCCCTGAAAGGTTAAGTCAGTGAAGGATGTTTGAGGGTCTTTTTTTTTTTTTTTTTTTTTTTTTGATGGAGTCACGCATTGTCGCCCAGGCTGGAGTGCAATGGCCATCTCAGCTCACTGTAACCTCCGCCTCCCAGGTTCAAGCGATTCTCCTGCCTCAGCCTCCTGAGTAGCTGGGATTACAGGCACCTGCCACTATACCCGGCTAATGTTTTGGATTTCTGGTAGAGGCAGGGTTTCTTCATGTTGGTCAGGCTGGTCTTGAACTCGTGACCTCAGGTGATCCACCCACCTCGGCCTCCCAAAGTGCTGGGATTACAAGCGTGAACCACCGCGCCCAGTTGAGGGTCTTATTCTTAAGGCATTAAATACTTGTCCCTATTGGACATTCCCATTTCCATACAACCTGTTTTCTTCCTTTATGGCCTCAGTGGAGTCTATACTTTTCAAATATCTGCCAATAGGCCTTTCCACACAAAACAATTTCCTTCTTTTCAAATTTTTTAAAAAATCTGAGGTTGAAGAAGACCATTTTTTTCCTCTAACTTATGCTGTATTAAAAAATACAGTTATGTAAGTGATACAGAGAGTAGCTCCCCACATAGAGGAGGCACTTGGTAATAGTCAGTGCTACCGTTTCTCAAGGAGAGGCTCTGTGACACTCATAAGGTACACAGACATATATCATCTCCAACCCTCACAACAATCTTGGAATAGAAGTGTTATTATTTTTATTTGCATTAGTTATTTTTTGGTGTGTAATACCCACCACCCCACAATTTCCAACTTAGCAGCTTAAACAACACACATTCTTAGAACTCACAGCTTCTGTGGGTCAGAAATTCAGGCCCTGCATAGCTGGGTCCTCTGCTTCAAAGTCTCCCACAAGGCTACACGGAAGATGTGGGCTGATGCTGCAAGTCATCTCAAGGCTCAGCTAGGGAAGGTCCACTTCCAAGCTTTCAGTAAAGCGTATTTCCATCTTATGTGGCTGTTGGCAGACCTCAGGTCCTTACGGGCCATTGGTCAGAGACATCAGTGAGAGAGAGAGAAAGAGAGAGAGAGAGAGAGAAGCACTAGATGGAAGTTACATTACTTATGTGACCTAAGCTTGCAGGTGATAGCTCATCACTTTTGCCATATTCTATTCATTAGAAGCAGTGCACTAGGTCCAACCAGCCTACAGGGTAGGGAATTACACAAGGGCGTGAATACAGAAGGTATGCATTGGGGGCGATCTTAGAGGCTACCCACAACATCCTTGAACAGAAAAAAGAAAAGAGGTGCAGATACGTTGATTAATGATGAGGCTGGGTTTCGAGCCTCAATCCATCAGATCCCGACCCCACACACATGCTTTCTACTGCATTTTGTGGTCTTATGATATTCAACTAATGATTGTTGCTGAAGATGATTCTAACATGACAAATTGATGCCATAAAATAAAACCAGTTATTTTTCATACCCATAGGCTAAACTTGTAGGCCATTCATTTATTAATGGCCTACATTAGTTCTGAAGAAATACCTGGTTAGATCATCAATATAGGAGAGAAACATGGGCAACAATGCAGAGGGTGCAGCCCAAGAGTGGTGAGTGGTGTCGTGAGTGATTGACATGGCTAATGATGACTGCAGGAGCATAGAAGAGTGACACAGCTTCTACCCAGATAAACGGTAAATTTAGTCAGGGTTATTGGTCCAGGTAATCAAGTGTCTAATGATTCCATAAGTTCCTGCTTGGTGCAGAAATAAGTCACCCAGGCCTAAGATTATTTCTTTTCTTTATTTTCACATAATTAAAAAAAAATTCTGTAGAGATGGGGTCTCAGTATGTTACACAGGCTAGTCTTGAACTCTTGGGCTCAGGTGATCTTCCTGCCTTGGCCTCCCAAAGTGTTGGGATTACAGGCACGAGCCACCACACCCTAACTAGATTACTTCATTCATTTCTGTTTATTTCTGTTCAATTGTTGAGTGCTATTCATTCCGTATTTTCCATACCCCAAGTTTTCAGATGAATAATAAAGTCACCCTTGCATAATCCACCTCGTTCCTTTTTTTAAACTGTGTTCAATTCACTCAGGCAGAAAAAAAGGGTTAATTTAAGAAGTCTTTGGGCTGGGCACGATGGCTTATGCCTGTAATCCCAGCACTTTGAGGGGTGGATCACCTGAACCCAGGAGTTCAAGACCAGCCTGGCCAATATGGTGAAACCCCATCTCTACTAAAAATACAAAAATTAACTGAGTGTGGTGGCACACGCTTGTAATCCCAGCTACTTGGGAGGCTGAGGCAAGAGAATCGCTTGAACCCGGGAAGTGGAGGTTGCAGTAAGCCAAGATCATGACACTGCACTCCAGCCTGGGCGATAGAGTGGGACTCTAACTCAAATAATAATAATAATAACAAAATGTCTTTGGCTGCTGACCACTGGAGAGAACAGGGAATGACAGCCTATCACCATCCCTTCTGTCCTTGACTTATGTCCCGACTTCTGTCCCTCTGCTTCTGCACTCCCAGAGGCTCCAGAGGGGACAGGCTGTAGCAGCTGCCAGGCTCTTCTTCCTGTAAGCATTTATGGCTTGAACTGAAGATTTCTGAAGGCTTTAAATCCTAATTGTAAAGGTTATTCTTTGTATCACTAAAGCTAGTGCTGAAACAAAATGGGCATAACATTGCTTGATGTCCATTAACTGGTCATTGACTGTCATGCAAAGCTGAGTGTTTTGTTGTTCTTTAGAATCTGGGGATGAGACTCTGAATAGACCAACATTTTGTATTTCACATACTTTCTGCTAACCCTTTTTTAGAGCAAAAATGAAAAAAGGGGGAAAGTACATTTTTTGAATGAATAATATTCTTCTCTACATGTAAAAAAAAGTTTGGGAAATATGCTATTTAGAATGTATGGATTCTGTCTTCTTGGAGCTTTTATGAATTCATTACAGGTCACAGAATATAATTCACTCTGCATGAAACTTGGAGAACAGCTTGGTCTTCATAATAACCCTTCCAAGGTGCTGTCTCAATGTCAAATTGCAAAGAAAGTGCTCTTATCCGATCCACTGAATGCTTCCAGATTATAGAAATAGAAGAAAGGCCAAGGATTTTATGCTAATCTCCTGCTTAAATCTTATCTAGAAGAAATAGCTTATGTATAAGTGAAAAGAAAATTAGCACCTTTTCTTGATAAGTGTCAAAGTACATGAGCCCTTTGTTAGCATGAAGTCTAGGGAGCAAGATAACCATAGCCAGCTTGATGGCAGGTAACCAGCCCTGTGTAATTTGGCTTTCTTTGACATTTCCTTATATATAAATGCTTAAAAAAAAAAAAAAAAAAAACTCCTGGCAACTGTGCAACTGAATTGCCAGTCTTTCTTTCTTAGATAAGAATGACTTTTTCTCATTCATGTGACAGTCATGAATAAGAAGGGAATACACTCTGGTACACTTAGCACCCTTGAGGGCATTTTAACAAATAGCTCTACAGATCATTATTAAGTTGGGTTTGAAGAACATCTTTCTCCCTCCCCTCAGTAACACATTTAGTGGTAGATGTGATTCAGTCAGCTGATAATCTACGGATATTTTACAATTCTCAGACTTGGCCTTAATATAATTTGTATCACAAAAAGTCCAGAACTTCTCTACTGACCGAAGTTCTTAGAAGACAACAGCAGCACTGTAAAAATTGTGGTGTCTGATTTTTTCATCTGAAAGGCACATACATGTTTGTTGATGAATGAATGAGAAATGCAGCTATTGGATTAACATGGCATTTATATGCCTTACTGAAACTGCCCTAATGGAAGCAAAGAATTTTAGAGCCAGAAGGAGTTTAGACATATAGTCAAAAATGATGATGTTTATAAAGAAATCATCTTTTAAAATCCCATAGTACTTAGGGGAGCCTAAGTGCTGTTCTGTTGAACAGTGGTGAAGCCCAGTTGGACTCAGAAGGATTCTAGTTATGGGTACAGAAATAAATCTTGGGTGATTTAGGCAGAAAAATAAAATTGACAACTCCCAGTTCACATCTCCAGGAAGGCTGGAGAGCCAGCATCAGAAAGGAATAGAAAAAAGGGACTGCTGGTTCACAGACAGCACCACATTTTACAACCAGTCCTGTGAGGTCACTGATGTAACTCTCACGGACCTCTGGACCCTGTGGGGTAGCTGACGCTAGTGGCACTGCCCCCCTCCCCTTGGAAAATGGATGTGTCTGTCAGGGCAGCCTCTGCCACTAACATGATGGATGCCTCTGTGTCTCTGCTTGTCAGTGCCATGAAGTCCCAGTTAGAAACTTGTGGCTTATTAGGAGATCTGGTTACAAGGGGCTCAGGGAAGTGACTATCTAGCTTTCTACAGAGGTACATTCTTTAGACATATGAAGAAGGTTTAGATGATTGGAAATACAAAAAGTTGATAAATGTCCAGTATAGCAGGTCCTTTGTCTTGCAGTTTTCCCGAGCTTCGCTTCATGGTTTTATATATAGTTCATTCAACAAAAATGTATTGAGAGCCTATAGGGTTCTGAGAATATAACCATGAATTAGGTACTTCTTATTCTTCAAGTTGTTACAGATACTCAGCCCTGCAAAGAGATAAATCATAATAAAACAATAAGAATGTAGTAATACAGGTATAAGCCAATGGTTCCAGAAAGTAAATTCCTCCCTAATCTAGTAAATACACTATATTCTTCCAGTTACCCAGGAAATTAAATTCTTCTACAATAATTTTCTAGGTTAAATAAATTATATAGTTATTTGTCTGCTTGCTAGTATTTTACTCACAGACACACATAGGCACACACACACACACACACACACACACACACACACACTAGAGGGACAGGTATTATATTCTTATTGGAAATAAACTTCTCATTTTTGTGCCCGGTAGAATGAACATTATTATTTTTCTCTTCTTATCCAATAAACGGTTAACAAATGAAAACACTGGATTGCAGTGAATTTTGCTTGGTTTAAAAATAAAAGTTTAGATTTAATTTATTCTTGTCTTGAAATTTAACAATAAAGGTTAAAAGTAAACTATTTCACTTATTCTTTTCTTTCTTTCTGCACAAAGGTATATACATAATAAACTTTTCATCAATTGTGGTCTTTGCTCAGACATATATATCAGAAATAAGATCAGACATGTTTTTAATATACTGAAAGGAAATACGTTTTATTTGCTGAAGGCCCATGGGAAAATTGTGAAGGGAAGTTTGTTTTCAGTGCCTCTGTGCACAGACCCTGTACCCGCTTTTAGAAGCCTTTGCCTCCTGCCAGGTGCCACTGCCTTGTTCTCTGTGTCCTGGGCTTGACTGCAATAGCGCAGGATGAGGTAGCTTGAGGGCCCTTCCTCTCTGTGGTGTTTGCTGCTGTTTCTACCATCATTTTTCTTTAACCAGTTTTGTGTTTTATCCCCTGGGTTGGGTTCCATGTGGCACTTAGCTGAACTGATATAGATGGATAGATAGATAATTTTTTCCAGAGACAGGGTCTTACTATGTTGGTCAGGCTGGTCCTGAAATCCTGGGCTCAGCCTCTCATCTCAGTCTCTTGAGTAGCTGGGGACTACAGATGAGCGCCACTGTGCCCATGAAATGATAAACCTATTAATTTTATAATGAATGAAAGTGTGGTAGAGGGGAGCTCCTTGAAATAATTTATGCTCCATGCCCTTCTTTCTGTCTCCTAATAATTATAGTTATTATATACTGAATGTTTCTGACAGGCTGCTGAGCTCTTTATAATCCTCACAAAAACCTTTATAGACAAGTATTATCGGCAGTGTTTCCATTTTACAGATTTATGAACATTATGTGACTTCTTTAAAACCAGTATGATCACAAAGCGATGTATTTCTATTAAGAAATAACTTCATTTCTGGAAACTTCTGTGCCTTCCCTCTAATTTAAAATCATTCATAATAAACTCTCTAAATGAAGTTTTACGTTTCCCTGTTTTCCTTCATTCATATTTCAGAACTCTTTTCATTCATTCGTTTCTTCTTTTTCCTTTCCGTGCTATCTGTAATCGTAAACCATGCACCAGATTTGAGTGGTTAGATCAATTTGGTTTTATATATAGGCAGTGGCCTGCATGTCCTAGTTGCAAAAATGAATCAAAACAAAATAAAACAAACCTTCCCCCCAAAACCCCTAGCCTACGTAAAAGTATAAGAAGACAGGCTGTCTAGAGCTATCATAACAAATTATTACAAATGCTTAAAACAACCGAAATCTATTCCCTCACAGTTCTGGAGGCTAGAGGTTTGAAATCAAGGTGTTGACAGGGCCAGACTTCCTCTGAAGCCTCTAGGGAAGAATCTTTCTTTGCCTCTCATTAGCTTCTGGTGGTTCCTTAGCTTCTGACATTCCTTGGACTGTAGATGCATCACTACAACCTCTGCCTTTGTTGTTACATGCCTGTGTGTGTGTGCATCTCTGTGTTTCTTCTCTTCCACTTGTAACGAAATCAGTTGCTTTGAATTAAGGGCCACACTGCTCCAATATGACCTCGTCTTAACTAATTATATCTGCAATTACATTTATGTTCAATTAAGATCACATTCTGAGGCTCCAGGGGTTACGACTTCAACATACCTTTTGAGGGGACACAATTCAACACATACCAGCTTGCTACCATTTCAGTTAACATTAATTTTCCTTCTTGTGTTCTCTTAGAGGTTTAAGTTTGTGCTGTCATTAAAAAAAAAAAAAGAAGTGTGAAAAGTAACCATAACCTACAATTATATAGAGAAAAGCAATTAGATAGGCCTTGAACAATTTTTTAATGAGCCTCTTCTACTTGTGCCTGGAGCTAGGGAGGCATTGTGGGAGATAAAAGAGTAATAAAATCATACCGTTGTTAGAAAAGCGAATTCTCAGGATCTAGCACAGACCAAATCAATCCGAATCTGCATTTTAGTAAGAGCCTAGGCTGCAAGAATCAAAATGGCTGGGTAGCTTCACTGACTCCCCAGGGCAGTTGTTCTTAAACTCTGTTGCACTTCAGAATCACCTGGGGTTCTTTGGAAGAGTTATGATGGCTGGGCTGCACCCCCATGAAAATTAAATAAAAATTTCTGGGAGCGGGATCCATGCAACAGTATTAAAAAACAAAAACAAAACCCTATATTCAGTTATAATGTCACTTCTCAAATTTTAAAGCACATGTGAATCACCTGGGGTCTTGCTAAAATGCATATTCTGATTCATTAGGTTTGGGTGGACCCTAAGAACTTGAATTTTTATACCACTCCCAGGGGATGCTGTTGTAATTTTATTTCCCTTGTATTCCCTACAATGTCCAGTTCCATGCACATGTAGATACTAATTAAATATTTTTGAAAGGCAACATTTTCTAATTTCAGCATTAGTAAATATTTCAGATATAAAGGAAGAAACAGGCTTCACAAGGTTTAATTTGAAAGTACTTCAAAGGAAAAACATTTTTTTTTCTCAGACTTGAAGAAGGCAAAAGCACTTCAAACAAAATGTCTTTTGTTTTCTCAGGATTCTCTATGAGAAAATAGACTCAATAAGAGATAACAGCTTGGGTTGTTTTTCTGTTTCTTTTACACAGTTGCTTCAAGTTTCATTATTAGGTTCCCTGGGTACAACACTCAAGAACCATTCCCAGACTGTATTAAGTTCCTGCGGAGTGAATATTGCATTACGAGTGATGTATGCAGACTGATTAAACAATAGATCACCCAGAACTCTCTGTTATGGTTCACACCACTAATGTATTGTTTTCTGTTCACAGGAAATACATCCCAGATTTGTCTGAGAGATGCTGTTTAGAATAAGAGTTATGTGATTTCTCAGTGCCCGATCAAAGTTTAAAGTGTTTGACTCAGTTAAAAACAATTATTCTTTAAAACAGAACCCATTGCAGACAATTTCAGATTTGGTCTGATGTATTTGCTCTTAGACATTCTAGGAGGAAGACTATAAAACTTAAAACATACTACTCTGTAGATGTGGCTCATCATTCTTACTTCCCTTATCCTCTTTGCTGTGAACCTCCAGACACTTTTTTTTTAATTAAGAGACCGGGTCTTGCTGTTTCATCCAGGCTAGTCTTGAACTCCTGGGCTCAAGAGATCCTCCTTCCTCAGCTTCTGGAATAGCTGGGATTACAGGCACATACCACCTTGTTGTTGATTTTTTCATATCCTCTTTTTAAAGGTTTTTTTTTTTTTCACCTCTGCCTTAAAGCAAGGAGTATATAATTCATCTAGTTTTATAACAAATGCAAACCAGATACAGTCATAATTTACTCAGTCCTGTGTGTTCAAATGCAATTCACACTTAGCAATGCATTAGGTGTCTCTGCCCTCCATTCCTCCGTCCATTTTTCCCTCCATCTCTCAGGCATTTGTCCAAGTGCTCATTATTCTATTTGATTGTCTGGGTATTGATATCTGTTACCTACGTGTACTAGGTACTGAGCACAGGGCTAAATATACTGTGATGAATAAAACACACCATTCCCTAAAACCTTCCTTAATTTTCCCTTTTGTTGAACTCCTCATATACTTTTAGTGAGCACAATGACATTTAGGATTAAAGTGCTCTCTAATTTTTTTCCTGTGATTTATTTTTAACTTGTTAAGTAGATCAAAGGCTTATTGAAGATTGTGCATTGATAATATTCACAAAGAAAATGTATACCTGAACTGCTGAAGAAGCTCTGTCCTAACTTTTAGGGCCATATCTAAGCTAAGTAGGATGAGTAGGATGTAATCAGGTGAAGAGCAAAAGTGGGGAAAATGTTGGCAGATTGTAGGATCCCATTCCATATTCAAGAAGTGCTTTTGCAAAGAGAAAATAAAGTATAGCATGTTTAAAAGATGCATAAGTACTTCAGAATCACCAAACACAAACTGCAAGGGGGTAGACATGGAGAATAAGGTACACCATGAAAAATATACAGGGACAATACAAAGAACAAGATGGAGGGGTCAACACTGTGCTATAGAAATGAAATTCACTAAAGTAAGTTTTCTGGTTTTGTCAGTGACTTTACAGGGCTGCGAGATAGAGGAGGTCAATGCTAGTCAGAGCAGTATGCAAAGCAGAGATGGCCTTAAATTGCAGAGTGCTTTGGATAGGCAGAGAGGAGGAGGGATCCCCTTTAGGCTGGGAAGAGCCCCTAAACAAATGCCCAGTGGTTGGCAGTCATGTTTGATGGGCTTCCTGTGTGAAACAGGGATTTCTGCTCAAAAGTAAATGAGATACAAATTTATCCAATGGCACATCATAATGACTGAAGGAGGAAGACAAACCAGGTTCCTCAAGTCCCTACTCAACCAGCCATTTGCTAGAACACAAAATTATCTGTGCTCAAATGCCGACTTTCTTGAGTCACTGAATATGCTCTCTTTGTCTTTTCATTATTTCTTAATCATATAGCAATGACATCATTTGCACCCAAGTCTGCAATGAAAGAGATCAACTAATAAGTTGTACAAAGAACAGTGTGTTCTATACTGAAATGACTAGCAATGATCTTATCTTCACAGTATATTATCATTTATTTGAGTCTCAGAAATATCATCATCATCATAGTTAGTAATTCTTTTAGCTACTATTTTTAAAGTTCTTTTTATGTTCCAAGCACTGTGTAAGTGCTTTACAAACAGTAAGAGACACGAAGCTTTTCTGTATGTCTAGCATCCCTTCCTTATTTCAAAAATAATCTTTTTTTTTCTTTTAGGAGACCATCCCTTCCTCATTCGCACTCTATGCAGTCCACTCCATGCATTCACAGTTCTACCCTTCTCTCTTTCTAGGCTTTATAGTGGTGGTAATCATGGGAGAGCACAGGATGCAGACCTGGCTTAGGTGGGCACACGTCCCAAGGCAGTCTGAGCCACACTGAGACCTGCACTTTTGCTGGAGCTGCTGGAAAAGAGGTCCATGGGTGTAAGAGCCATTTAAACCTGGAGCTGGCTGGGCCTACCTGCTACCACAAGAAGAAAATCTGCCTGCCACTGAAGTCAACACAAAAGAAAGCAGAGCTGGGAGTTGGAGACAAGGCAATATCATCCTCAAGATATTAAATTCTGAATCTAGGTGTTCCTGAAGGGAGTATATGTCTGGGCCTTTCAGCTATGTGATCCAATCTATATCTCTTTATCTTTACTAAACTACTTTGAGTTGGGCTTTTTTTCTTGGCGACTGAAACAGGCACAGACATTATATGACGAAAAAGCTCCTGTTCCTAACTACCAATATCTCCAAGGATTTTGGAGAAATACTGGTGAAATAATGTGAGTACATTTAAAACAGAATCCCTCTTCACCTGCCCTCAAGTTTCATGAGCTCCATTTCGGGTACATGTTCCGTAAAGAATGTGTTTAGTATTGCACCTTAGCAATGTGTTAATTTGTCCATACGAGAGCAAGTAGCACTTATTTCCTTGTGGACAAGGGCAATAAGAAGACATGGATAGCTGCTGAAGGTGCTGATGAGTGTTCATGAATCCACTGCACTCTTGCCAGTACTATTCCAGTCCCAATAGGAGTGATCAAGGGTTTGAGGCACCCTCTCAATACAATCCCCAACCAGGGGACGGTCCCAGCTCTTCTCATTTGAAAATGGTGAGCAAGCACATCTCACCACTAGATGGGAAGCCTGCCAATAACAAAAAATGGTTTTGCTTAATTACAGGCAGGCTTGAATTTGATGAAATGGCCCCCTCCAGTGGTTAGAGCAGCTGCTGTAGTCTCCTTCCTCCTTAAGGTGGGAGACCTAAAATGAATCTTACTTATTTAGTCCATCACTTGTGAAGCCCAGTGTTCTCTGAAATGTACTGCGTTGGTAAAATCTGCACAACTTAGACTGCAGTGACAGCTGTGTAACTGCATCATTCAAGAAATCCTCAGTTTGAATGAATTCTAAATATTGGATGGATTTCCTTACATCTTGGGAGTGTTACTTTAACACTCATTTATAAGGGGAAGCTCATAAGTTTCTCAGGAGTATACATTAATCAGAACAAGACAACCCTAACACAGCAGAATAATTTCTCTATGTTTAATCTCTGTCTTGTAAAATAGCAAGATTAAAGTGGAGGTACTGTAACGGAAGATCAGAACATGTAAGCTCCTTGAAGTCCCTGCACATTTGGCCTAAATGCTTCTAGGCTTGTTTTTAAATCAGCTGATGTGAATGAGAAGTTATAAAAAAAAAATCAGACAATCAAAGTGCCTGGCACTAGAGAGAGATGACCTTTATGTTTGCTGAACGTTGTTCTAGTGCTTTCTAGGGAAAGTCACCTGAAATTAGCAATAGAAAGAAAGGAACATATTATGAATGCTAAGAATAATTCTTCTCTCTCTTAAATTTCGCGAGACTTAAAAAGTGATTCTACAGTTTTTGACATGATTCTTTAAAATGGTTTCAGAAATTATTTTATTTTGTTTATTTTTTGAGATGGAGTCTCACTCTGTTGCCGAGGCTGGAGTGCAGTGGCTCAATCTTGGCTCCCTGCAACCTCTGCCTCCCACTTTCAAGTGATTCTCCTGCCTCAGCCTCCTGAGTAGCTGGGACTACAGGCATGCACCACCATGCCCAGCTAATTTTTCGTATTTTTTGGAGAGACAGGTTTCACCATGTTGGCTAGGTTGGTCTTGAACTCTTGACCTCAAATGATCCACCAGCCTTGGCCTCTCAAAGTGCTGGGAGTACAGGCTTGAGCCATTGTGTCTGGCCCAGAAATATTTTAACTTACCACTTTGCTGTCAGATTCACAGGATGCAATGCATACAAAATTATTTATTTCATTTGAAAAATAATTTTGCAGAGGTCATTGCAATGTTAAGTTCTTGATCTTTAAATTCTTTTCTTTTTCTAAAATTTTAGGCAGGCATTGCTAATGGGAGAGATAGAGCTCACACCAAACAGATATCATTGATCCTTTTCTTTTTAAAGTGTTCCTCTGGCTTTGAGATTCCCCATTCCACCTCCCCCTACTTTGCTGTCCCTTCATTCTCAGCAAGCATCTTAAACACTGTTTATCCCGGTCCTCTGTCTTTGGCTGTCTTCTCAATATACACCCTTCTTCTGAGTGTTCTCATCCAAACTCATGGCTCTATTTACTATCCATCTACTGTGGTTTCCTAAATTAATATTGCTATTTAAAAATGAGCTATATCCTGACCTTCAGAGCTATACATAAAATGGGCTACCCAACATCTACCTGAATGTGCCGTAAAGATTCAAATTTAGTGTAGCAAAACTGAACTTAATGTATCTCTTCCCTGAGTTTAGTTCCAGTTCATTTCATGGCCTCCAAACCTTGTATCTGGGAAACATACCAGAATCTTTCCTTGCCTTCTTCCACAACCAACCAGTTACTATATGCTGTAACATCTACCTTTTGGCATTTCTGATATTTGTCTTCTCCTCACCATCTTTACTGATGTTGCCCTCATTCAGGCACTCATCTCTTACCTGGACTGTTATAAGAGATTCTACTTTCAACTGAACAGACACATTGTAGCCAAAGTTGCTTTTCCAAAATGCAAATCAAATTATGTTCTTCCCCACACCTCCCCAACTTTTTTTTTTTTTTTTTTTTTTGAGACAGAGTCTTATTCTGTCAAGTGATTCTCCTGCCTCAGCCTCCCAGGTAGCTGGGATTATAGGCATGTACCACCACGCCTGGCTAATTTTTGTATTTTTAGTAGAGACAGAGTTTCACCGTGTTGGCCAGGCTAGTCTTGAACTCCTGACCTTGGGTGATCTGCCCACCTCGGCCTCCCAATGTGTTGAGATTACAGGCGTAAACCACTGTGCCCAGCCTATGTTTTTCCCCTTTTAAGACACTTGAGAGTTTTTTTTTTATAAGCATAAATTTAAATTGCTTGATGCACATCATACATGATCCTCCACATCTGGCTACTGACCACCGCTCTGTATCAGTTGTCTATTGCCCTGATCATACTATGTAACCAACAACCACAAAATCTCAAGGACGTGCTTAAGAAAAATTTATTGTTCCCTTGTCTAGGGTGGTCTGTTGTGTGCTCTGCTTGATCTTGCTTGGAGTTGCTCTTATGTCTGGAGGTTAGCTGGTCTTGGCTGGACTACAGTGGACTTAGCTGGAATAACTGCGGCAACTTGACTCTGTTCTATGTGTTCCTTGTCCTCCGGCCGACTAGCCTGGGCATGGTTTATGGGGATGCCAGAGGTATAAGAGAGAGCATAAGCAGAAATACACAGAGTTTCTTGAGGCCTAGGTTCAGGATTGGCACATTGTCATGTTTGCTGTATAATATCAGCCAAAGAAAGTCCTCAGACTGGCTCCCATTCAAGGGTTTGGAAGACAGATTCTGCCTCCAGTGAGAGGAATTGCAAAGTCACATGACAATGAGTTGAATACAGGAAGTGGGGAAGAATTAGAGTTTTTATTGCACTGTCCATCATATATTTCAAGAAGGCTTCCACTTTCTTTCTTCCTCAGGACAAACAAGGAACAAAAAAATTCTCTACTGAAATTTTCAAATTTCATTAGAGATAATGCAAGGAGAAGGAGAAAATGTCAAAGGAACTCTAATTTCAACACTCTTGCAGAGAAAAGAATGTTGCACCTATGTGGGGGGGAAAGTACAGGGCGCTATGAGAAAAGAAACATTAGGAGAATAGAAAAGAGATATTGGAAATTAAAAATATGATGGCAAAATAAGAAATTCAGTGAAAAGTTTGGAAGACAAAATTGAGGCATTACCTGGAAAGTAGAACAAAAGGCCAAAAAAATACCACTAAGCATAATAATAGTCCAAAATATTTAAATCTAATTAATAAAGATTTAATTTTTAATTTTAATTTATATATATATTTGATACAGAGTTTCGCTCTTGTTGCCCAGGCTGGAGTGCAACGGAGCTCTTGGCTCACTGCAATCTCTGCTTCCCAGGTTCAAGCTATTCTCCTGCTTCAGCCTCCTGAGTAGCTGAGATTACAGGCACCTGCTATTATGCCTGGCTAATTTTTGTATTTTTTAGTAGGGATGGGGTTTCACCATGTTGGCCAGGCTGGTCTCAAACTCCTGATGTCAGGTGATCCACCTTCCTTGGCCTCCCAAAGTGCTGGGATTACAGGCATGTGCCATCATGCCTGGCCCCTGATTAATAAAAGTTTTAAATAAGGAAAGGCAGTTATTTAAAAAACAAGAAAATGCAGATGCCTGGGGTTTGCCCCTACAGAGATCTGATTCAGAAAGTCAGTAAATGGAATCGATAAATTAATTTTATATCTTTTCCTCAGCTTATTTGAAACACTGAATATGAAACACAGACAAAGTAGAACTTCAGAACCAATGAACTGTTCGTAAAAGTGGTTTTATTTGAAAATGTGGAAGTCAATTGTGGGAAGAGGGCATAAGGATGGAGATAACTATGTTTAAAACTTATTTTGAAAGTAGACAACAGCTAACATTAGTGTTCCGTGATGACGGGAAATGGAGACAATGCAGCTGCTAAATGAGTCCTTTTAAATATTGACATGACTGACTCTAGTGTGACATGTTTAGTAGGAAGTGGGAGAGGAAGCAAAAATAGACCAAAGCAAACATTTGCTCAAGATAGCTGAAGAGCAATACATCCTCTCTGTTCCTCCACCCATATGCAAACATGGCCCTAAGCCTCTGACACGTTTTTTTCTCACGTTTCTGTTGTTATGGTCGTGGTCGGGATTTAGCACATTCTAGTGACTTTCATGTGTGCTCCTCTGTCTGACCAAATGCTAGACAAATGTTTTATGTTTACATTGTCACAACTCATCAGGGATGACGGTTACTCTCTTCCTTCATTAGAGACCGAAAATGAATATGCAGCAGTGGAATCTTTTTCAACATTCCTTTAAAAATGCAATCTCAAGTGGTATCAGTTTAAAAGATTACGGGATTATGTATAGACTTCTGCAAAATAAATAGGAGAAATTGAGGCAACCACTTAGGTTACTGAGAACAGATAATGTTTTTCTGAAAGTTTTTAGGTAATTGAGGCAACAGTCAGTAAGGTCTACTGCAGCTGGATGATAGCTCCATTGTCTACTGTGTCTTTCACTCATGATATGGACAAAAATTCCTGTAGAGAAATTGCAAAACAGAGGAATGAACGGAACACGAAAGAAGTTTCTTTTATCTCTCTTTTAATAAGTGAAAAGAATGGGCTATGACAGTTAATTCACTCAAGCTATTCATAGAAAAATACAGCAATTTTTCTATGTAAAATAACGGAATCTGTTGCATCTCAATTTCGATTGTCTGAGAAAATATTTCTAGAGGCATGTTAGGTAGGATTGGTGTAAAGATGGTAAACACTTTAAGAAAGGTCCACTTATCTCTGTCTAGTCTCACTGTGCTGAGTAGATGCATTTAGAATTAGATTGCATTAAAAATTTAAAAATAGTAGACATTTATTGGGCAAAATGGTAAAACTTCTTATTCTCTACTTGACTTTCTGCTTCATTCTTATTTAAACTGCACATTTTATTTAAAACTAAATCAACGGTGTGCCGGTGGTGGTGTCAGTTCTTCTGCCTAAGTGCACATTGGTGAGGAATGATGATAATAAACACTGACAATATACTGGAAGTGCTGTCCTAAAATGAAATCATATAACTTACACAAAAGTACAACGAGCAGCAGCTGTGTCCCTCTCCTGGCTTGAAGGAGAGGGAAATGGTTCTGAAATACAGGCAGAATTCTGGCTTACATCTTGGCACTTTCGGGAGTTGCAGTATGGAGGCAAAAGCAGAGCTCTGTGAATTATCTGAATTTTGCTAACTGGGATAGGCTGGGGAAGGTGTGTCGCAGTGAAATTAGTAGCATAGGCTTTGACACTTGACCAGCGCAGGTTTGAATTGTAATAGGTTCTACCTTATAGAGCTGGTGTAAATAAAGTGCTTAGCACAGTGTAGCATGCAGCAAGTGCTCAATAAATGGCACCTCTAGTCACAAGGGAGCAGATACAGACGTGAAGTAATCTGATGTTAACTGGGAAAGTCCTCCTGTCATCCACCCTCAGCATCTCATTTCACAGTATATGAAATGCCATCTTAAGTTTTAATTCCTTCACATCTTAAAGCCCTTTTAATAGTCCAAAAGTCAATTTTAAAATGCTTTGGATCTCTTCTTATTATTAGCTAGTATAAACAGAGGTCAGTGTAATTTTCTACTATGTATTTTAAATGATCAAAATGACAATTCATTTTATTAATAATCATTTAAAGTACATATTTTTTGAAAGTATACATCCAAGATAAGTTCATTAGGAATTAGCTTGTGTCACAGAGTTTCTCGAATTGTGTTTCACTTTATTACAGTGTCTATGATATCTGCTTTGTAAAAAAAAAATGCCATAATCTAAAAAGGTTGAGGTATGCACACCCAAAGACTCACAGTGCACATCAGCATGTTAAAGGCCTGAAACTATTTTACAGAAAAGAAACCTTTGCTTAACCTAGAATTTTCTAAACCAATTTGATCAGAGAATACTTTTGTTGGACAACATCTATTAATATGCCATAGCTACATTCTGGTTTAAGACTAAATTCTAGTTGAAGAGATTATTTTCCAAACTTAATAGTTAACTGGGAAAGTCGGACTCTTTAGGAACAGATCATAGATGAGATACTTGTCACAAGGGGATAGTAGAGAGGATCCTAAAAGGGAAGGCAAGAGGGTGACGGTGAACTCTGTCCTACACGGAGTACAGAAGAGAGATTCATGAGGCCATTAGTCTACTTCTAGTTTAGTTACATGCTAGCCACTGACCCGTGTCTACCTCAAATCAGTGAACCTATCTGCTCCCCAGTTTTTTCTCCATCAAATGTCAGGGGGCAATGCCTTCTAGGTTCCCATCTAGGTCAGCTATCCTAGACTTTAACTATTTTGTTGAAATGAATATATGGTATTTTTTACTTTGGTGGAAGTAGTGGTGGTATACATTTATATGACCTTTATAGAGGTCTATTTTTTTTCTTTCAGGAAATCTAGACCATCCTATACATCAATAAAAAATTTTGATATAAACTATTTTAGCTTTTTTTATAGTTTGAAAAATACTGCTTATTATAGCTCAAAGTTTCCACTGAAATATGTTTATGAAAGCAAAAACTGATTAATTTTTTTTAAGTAATGGGAGTTATTTTAGGTGGACCAGATCAACTCATTATTTCATTGTCTCATCTTTTATGTCCACTGGGCTTACTGGCAAACAAACGGAATGAATCTTTAAACAATGGAAGAATTAGAAGATACCTCATGCTCAGTGGCTAACTGGAATTATTCCATAAACCATCAATTGTATTTCACTAATGTGTTCAATGTTGACTCAGGTTATCACGGTCTTGGAGAGGGATTGTTGTGTTTTCACACAACCAGCCCTGCATGTCAGGTGGTTAGCTTTTGTTTTGAGATGAGCAGTAGAGGATTCGGAAGCTTTATGTATTTAATAGCCATAAAGTGGGCTGGCTGACAAAGGTGCAGAATAAAAAGAGAGATCTAGAGGGCATTACTAACCTCTGAATAAATGGTATGCAAATCACTGGATTTTTAAAGTAGCAGGTGATCATGAGTTACTGTTTTCAACTCACTCACTTTTGCCTTACGTAAGGGAGGTATTTTGGTAAAATCCATGGTTACATTGCAAAGCAGTTCCAATGATACCATTTTGGCCATAAAGCATACCAATACTGTTTGTAGCCAAATTTAATAATGATACTACAAGAATTATTTTTCTACCCAACAACTTTTTTTTCCTCTTTTCCCTCCTTTCAATTTCTGGAGTAGGAGAGAGAATACTTTCTGTAAAGCTGAAGTCTTCTTAAGACAGCATGATCATACATAACATTAGGTCTCCTTTTTCACCAAACGGACAGTGCTTTGAACTTGTTGGATGATAACATATCAGCATTTATTTTTGATGGACAACTCAAGAATATGAAATTGACTTGAATTGAAAATTCTTTAATAAGTTTTATTTTATAGTCATCCTTTAGAGCTGTAGTCAGCCTGGAGAAATAAACTTTAATAATCCTTATTAAATTACTTTAATAATCTTCATCTTTTTAATGTAATTGATATATATTTACTGTCTTTTAATATCCAGAGAAATGACCATTTCTTAGCTTGGTGAAAGGACATTAGGATTAGATACCTCGCCAGCTGAGTTTAGAGAAGTGGTAGTTATCTTTCAGTGATAACAACTGCATAGCTCACAATAGAAGAATTCGTATTTCCTAAGATTTTTAAAGAAGTACTGCTCAATTTAGCAAAATTGTTACAGTTTTATAATTGTACCTCTTATTAGGTGTTAAATTGCATTTGGACTTTTATGACTAAACAAAATAAATATTTCAAGAGGTAAGAAGGTAAATCATGGACATACTTCCTTGGTTAAATAAATAAAGGTGTTTTAAAGAGGAAAATTGAACTAACCAAGATGAAATAAGATCTGAGGAAAACCTAGATCTCGCACACAAAGGAAATCTCTGTCTTTTAAAAAATTCCAAAAGCCTTGCACTTATACCAGGCTTTTGAGTTGGGAATAAAGGCCGAATGCAATAAATTAAAAAAAAAAAAAACCTGTTGAAAATGTTTAAGGAAATACATGGAGACATATCCTTCAATCCAGATACGAGCTTGGAATTTTAATATGAAGCATGTATTACTGAATGTGCAATTATAAGGGAAGATGTGCAGTGGCCTGGAATTTTCTGTACATGGCCTTGGACTTCGGGGAATAGAAGATTCCTGTTTGTGTTCTGGTTCTCTACTCATGAGTTCTGTCACTATGTACAAGTCATGTCATCTGAGCAGCCTTAGCTTCCTCATCTGCAAAGGGTCAAGACTACCAATTACTGCACTGACCTTTAAGACCATTTTCACCCTATTGTTTATAATTCTATGATTTTTATTGTTAGTTTTTCTTTCTTTAGATAGCATTTTTCTGAGATCCAGTTGAATCCTTTGAGATCCAATATTTTTGCATTTAAAATAACGTGTGGCATCCTTTCAATTATCTGAAGAAACAAAAAGGTTTATTGCAACTTTAGGAAGCCTTATTTTTAATAATTCTGAAATTTTGAGACATTAACTATTACTAGACACAGGCCAGATTAGGAACTGGGGCTTATTAACACTTTGCTCTTCTGTAAGTTTTATCGTTAAATCATTTTGGTGATGAAGTTTCAAGTAACGTGGTTAAAATTCTCAGAGAATAACAGAAATGAAAAGGAGTAAGATCAACCTCACACCACCACTATCCATCCTGATAAACGCCTTATAGTTCCAAAAATTCTCACAAACTGTTTCGTAGATTTGGGCCTTGATCCCATCACCATTCCAGGAAAAAACAAATACCTACGTGAAGTAAGTTGGTGACTTAGTCATAACTCCTAAGATAGCTCTTGCGTTAGGGAAGCTCAAGTGTGAAACGACAATGAGGATTTCCTTTCATTTGGCAGGACAAATAGGATTATGGAGTAAATCCATTGAAGAGGAAGAGAAACAAGCCACCTTGACCCTGATTGAACTTCCTCATGTGATTCCCCGCAGGGCTTAGGAGAATGAGCTGACAGATTCTGAGTAACACAGCCAAGGATATGAAGAGGCAGGTCTGGAGCTCACTGGAAGGACCAACTGTGCACACTCACGTTGGCACGGTAATGAGTGGGAAGATGATACGTGCTCCAAAGCATCAAGTGGCCTTGCTGTCCCTCTAAGCTTCTTCCTCTGTTATGTAACATCCTGACAAGGCTTTAACAAGAACCCAAACAGCATTTTATTTAGCTGTGAACTGTAAAACACTTGGATACACTCTCCACTGGCAAAGTAAAATAACGATTTTTATTACACCTGTGGTATAGATAGAAGGATAATGTAGCCCAGTGAAAATCTAAAACAATCGATTGTTTCTGCAGCAAGTTCTTTGGCTATGATTTGCCCCAAATATGCAACCTGATGGCTCGGCTTCACTTTCTTTCCCTTCTTTTGCTCATGAGATTTGAAGAGCTCTAGAATGTTTAAGGAGAGTCAGAAGGAACGGGAGAGGAAATAGAGCCATAAAAGGAGGAAAAGATGCTAGATTTTTTACAACCTGGGCAATCAGGACAGACGTGTCGAAGATTTACTGTTTCAAATACTTGTCAAGGATCAAATTAGTTAAACAATGTGAAAGCGAGGACAGTCATCTTCATTCTTCATCATGTGTTAAGTTACTCAACAAGTGAACGTTTTATTGCCCACCGTATTCTTGCTGCAGTCTAGAGGTGAACTTGTGTCCAAGAATCTTTCCTTCCTCTGTGAACAGGGTCAACTCCTCACCTGCCCTCCTCCTTGGGCTCAGACACCTGAAGGACACATTTCCCTGCATGCACGGCTACCTCTGCCCATCTTCCCAGGCTGGCTTCCTGAACTCCACTGACTCTTCTTATCAGTTCACTGAGCCTTTGCTCCTACTCTTGGTTTGGGTCCCATTCTTGTCTTCATCATCTCCTTAAACTTAACAACTGGCTGAGCAACCCCTGATGAACATGATCTTCAAAATTCTGTTCTTTCCTTCTCTAACACTCTCTCACTTATGAAGGTTCTCTTTCACCGTGAGGTCACGGGCCCCTGGCACAGTGCTTAGCACACATTAAAGCACTTACTGTATGTTTACTGAATAAATGAATGAGTGCTTTGGAGCCTCTTTGGTTTCTTCTACCTTTCCCTGAGCCATAGATGTCACTTCCCCTCTGCTGTCATCTACAGCAACCAGCCTGCCCCTACGGACTCATTCCCTATGTACTTTCGGCTCCGGAAGCCCAGCTGAGCCATGGCCCTGGCGTCACCTTACCTGGGAGAAGAGATCAGACCTCTCCCCTCCCAAATAGCTAACAAATAATCTGGCAAATAATGGACCATCTTGAGTGATTTTCCTGACTTGGCTGTGTTAAAATAGCTTAATAATCTGCATGTAACAGAACTGCCTTGAGTAAATGTGAGTTTCAGACCCACCAGTGTTTGTGGCAATGATTCTGAACTGTTTTCCTTTAGCTAACCTGCCCTCATTTCCATCCTTTCCCTCATCTCCCAGACCTTACTTAGCTCAGCCTCCCAGGTGCCCTTTCAATCTGGTCCTTGGAGCTAGTGTTTCTGACCTCTGATTCCTGATTTATGGCTCCCTCTTGTGGATATTGGCTTGGGTGCGCTCCACCAACGTATTCAGCCTGAATAGGCCCCTTCCCAAAGAAGGAGAGGTTTGAATAGCTGTGATAGAATAATACAGTAATAAGATACAACAGAAGTACGGCTAAGGTATATTGCACATAAGGAAGGCCTAAGTCTGTCTGGGAGAGTCAGGTTAGCGATGCAGAATTGTGGATTGGAAGGAAAAGTGGGAGGTTTCCAGGCAGACAAAAGGAAAAGATCGTTAGATCATAGGCGCAATACACTTTGGCAATTAGGGCAATGGTGCTGGGAAAAAGGGGAGTCCAAGATAGAGTTCAAGCCAGGTTTCTGACTTCACCAACTAGGTGCTAATCCCATATGAGAGAAGCCTGCAGGTTAGGAGTTGGTAGGTAGTTATCTTGGTTAATATGATACTTCATAGATAATGGAAATTACTATTAATACTATAAATTACTGGCCTTAAATATTTTGAACACATACTTGAATATTTATACATATCATTTATATTCAGGTAATTGATCAAAATATTATTTTGGCAACCATTAAAAGAATTTTTCCAGTCTTTTTTTTTCTGTAGACATCCTCTGGGTCATCCAAAGTCATTGATCAAGATAAGTATTTTGGCTTTAATGTATTCTTAGAATAATGAAACTATGTATGTATGCTCTTGTATAATATAGGCTTTTAGCATCTGATCCTGCTTCATTAGTCCAAACTTATGAGATTCATCCACTTGTTCATTCCATAAGAATGTGTTCGGCTTCTTCCAGGTGCATGCCCTGTGTAATACCATGACGGTGAAGATGATGTAAGATTGGGCGCATCTAGTGCAGCTGTGCTGGAAAATCTGCAACAGTGATCCTGCCTTCCGCTTTGTTATACTCTGTGCATCGTTAATAGCTTTTGTAAACTATAGTTTATCTTAAAATTGATGGAATTAAATGTGTTGAAGGATCGCTCTAGCTACTGGGCTGTGCTATCACGATTTTCATAGGTTCTGAAATATTGTCACGGCAGCAGCACCAGTAAAATTAAGTTCAAAATTATGGTAAAAGAGCAAAGTGAATTAAGTGTATATTCTTTGAAAGTACTCTTTATTTGATGTGAATTCTTTGCAGAAAATGTAATTTTATTCAAAATTGAGGTGGGTAATCTGCCTTGAAGAGAAAAATACCACAAAACTAGAGGATATTATTTATCTTACATTATCATGAGGTTGATGTGTTTATCTGTACTTTGCGATTGGGAGGGGTTGAGTAGAGACCCATGTCACCCACGGCTTACTTAAACCTGTCAGAATTTACAACTTTCATATCATTAGTAGTACAAATAATATGCATATATATTTTGCTTTTAACTTTTTAAAAACAGAAAGAAGCCCTAGGGAAGAAATATAAGTTGTCTTTTCCTCAGCTAACTTAATCTTTAACTTAAACTGGCCTAGCAACCATTTAAAATATCAATGCATTTAATGTCAGTTATCAATAAAGTAAATAAAATGAACACACAAATGCTAGACTACTACAGGGATACTAACTTTTTTTTAGTTTCAACTGGATCCTAAAGGGACCAATAATAAGAAAATAATTTTACGTGTGTGAGCACATGTGCATAGATATCCTTGCATTTTATCCTGGTCTTTCACAGACACCCCAAAGAAAGAAGACAGTTGTTACCAGGGAGTATATGGTACCCAGCGCCGTGTCTCTCACACAGCAGAGGGCTCCATAAATACGTGTTGAGCCAGTGGAATTGCATCTGTCAGATCATTTTGCTTAGTAGAGAAGGCGACCATCAGGCTTCTGTTCTGCTGAAATCAATGGTGCATTCACTGAAACCTGATTTTCATAGCCTTTGTGTTTTCATTTGCAGAGATCTTGTCCAGTGTCTATTTTTTCACCAGGCATTATAATTGGAGCCGATGAAAGAATGATTAGAAAGACACACACTGTCCTTGCCCTTAAACGGCTGTCTCATTGGGGTGATGTAGACCAACCGTGACAAAAGGATGTGATGATGGAATAAGTCAAGTGACTAGGAGAGCAAGCAGGCTCCTTGAGTCCCAGAGAATGGGCCTGGGAGTAGGGACCCCAGAAAAGACTTGATGGAGGGGAGGAGTCCAAAAGCATCTTGACTTTCTTCTTGTTTTCCTTTTTAAAAACCTTTCGTAATGGAAATTTGCAAACATATACAAAGTAGAGAGATGATTTAACAGCTATCCACACGTAACCAATCTTGTTTTATCTATAATTCTTCACTCCCTACAACCCCCAGTAGACTATTTTATTTTAATTAATTAATTTAAAGGAATTTATTTCTTACAGTTCTAGAGCCTGAGAAGTCCAAGGTCAAGGGGTCATATCTAATGAAAGCCTTCTTGCCTGTGGGGACTCTG
Source organism: Cacajao melanocephalus (assembly GCA_963573385.1). Lineage (NCBI taxonomy): Eukaryota > Metazoa > Chordata > Mammalia > Primates > Pitheciidae > Cacajao > Cacajao melanocephalus. Next base: position 101,153 of record CAUYLG010041964.1, on the reverse strand, counting down.
AAGAGTCCTGAGGTGGTCCAAGCGGGTATCACATGGTGAGGGGGCTGAGCATGAGCATGCTACTGTATTAGCTCAGGTCTCTCTTCTTTCTTTTCTTTGATGACATGAAACAGAGTCTTGCTACATTGCCCAGGCTGGACTTCAACTCCTGGGCTCCTGCCTCAGCCTCCTGAGTAGCTGAAACTACAGGTGCATGCCATGGAGCCCAGCTAAATAGACCATTTTTAAATCCAATTTAAGACTGCATATTATTTCATCCATAAATATTTTAGTATGTATCCATAAAAAAATTGGGACTCTCATTTTTACTAAAAAACATAATTATAATACTATTTTCTCATCTAGAAATTAATAATTTCTTAATATTTTCAAATATCTAGTCAGATTCAAATTTCTTCTGTTCTTTCACAGTTTTTTAAAAGATAGTGTGCTTGAAACAAGATTCAAACAAGATCCACACCCTACTTTTTGTTATTATCATATCAGAGTATGTTTTGAATACCATAAAGAACTATCCAAGGGAATATATGCCCTATGCAGGCAGGTGATTATTTTGTGTTTTGTTCACTGTTTCATTGTTGTTATTGCTGTTTTGGTCACCCATAGCCTAGAACAGTGCTTAACACATAATAGGTGCTCAATAAATGTTTGTTGTATGAATGGATGTATAACAGAATGACGTAGGGAGGCATTTCAAACTGAGGGAGCAGTGTGAGTGTGAAAGTCTGAAGACCTGTGAGATCAGAATGCATTTGCAGAACAATCCATTATATGTATGGCTGGAGCATAGAATTTAGGTGCTAGTAGGACTACCACCTATGTGACTGAAACTAATTAGGGACCAGCTCATCCAGTGCTAAGCAGACTGATTTGGAACTTTTGAAGAATTTTCAAGAGAGGAGTGACATAATCAGATTTGCATTTTGGAAAGATTGTGGTTTCCAGCTGTGCCGGAGAGACCAAGAGATCCCTTGGAGACGGTGTCACATTCAAAACAACACCAATCAGGCAATGAAAATTAATTCAAGGGAATTTAAATGTTTATTGCAATGTCCCAAGAAAATTCCTCACTATGTCATCCAGGCTGGAGTGCAGTGGTGTGATCTCGGCTCACTGCAACCTCCAACTCCCAGGTTCAAGTGATTCTTGAGCCTCAGCCTCCCAAGTAGCTGAGGCTGCAGGCACACTCCACCATGTCCAGCTAATTTTTGTATTTTTAGTAGAGACAGGATTTCGCCATGTCGGCCAGGCTGATCTCAAACTCCTGATCTTCGGTGATCCGCCTGCCTCAGCCTCCCAGAGTACTGGGAATATAGGCGTTGGCCACCATTCTTATCATAGTAAATCTCTTCAGATTTTCTCTCCCGTCTCTCTCCTGCCAAAATCTGTCTTGTGAACTTCATTAACATACACTGTCTTGAATCTTCACCTTTTATCTTTTACTCATCTATTTCATATTCCTGCCTCTGGCCAGTAGACCTCTAAAATAAATCCAGATAAACTTCAGACTTTTCCCATTTTCTGTGGAAGTCTTCTCAGCTCGATGGGGGCAGGAAGAAAGTTATCCAGTAAAGTCCATTCTTTGTCACTCTTCCATGATGCAAACTTCCATAGGTCCTGCAGCATCTGTTTGGGTGATGGTGAGATTCTGCCCCACCCTGTTTCCCAAAAGAATGCAAATCCTAATAATTACACTTGAAATTGGTCTTTTTTCTTTTTCTCCCAGAACACAGTTCTGTCCCATCCTTCAAATTTCCATCATCAGTGCCTTGACAATGTGTGCAGTTAATTGGAACACCAGTTCCACTGTTTGAGAATTTTGCCTGGGTGCTTCATACATCGTAGGCAGTATCCTGGGGCTTTTTGATGCATATAGGTCCTCAGTGAAAGAAACTGCTGGGTGGGAGGGTAGACAAGATGAAAAGATGTGGAGCTGGAAGCCACCAGGGGACTGCGGAAAGCTGGTTTCTTGCAGAATTCAGATTTTAGAAATGCAGAGAAGTACATTTTCTTGGGATTAAATTGGAGACTGGATTGCTTTGGTTGAAATTTAGAGTAGCTAGTGGCAGTATAGTGATTATACATTTTGAGTCGGTTGTTATAGATTTGTGTACATATTTTATAGTTTACTAATTTGCAGAGAAGTATTGAAATCTTGAAACTTTTAGAATTTCATTTAAACAGCATGGACTTCCCAAAAGAAACCTTTATAGACCAATTATGAAGGCTTCCCCCCTCCCCAAGTAGCTCCTGTCATCGTTCTGTGCTTTTATTGGATTTCTTTTGAAAGTTTATTTAGAAACACACTTCTTTTGAAAAAGCCTTTGGGAGAACTCATGTACTAAAAATATTCTTAGTATCACTGTGAAAGACACCAAAAATGTCCTCTAATAAATTGCTACAAGGAGAATTTCTTTATATTTAGAATTAGGACAAACTTGAATGGCTTCAATGTGATAAATTGTTAAAATGAACTTTTTGCAGCTTAGTTGAAATTTAAAAGATTTTTCTCAAATGAATGTTCAAAGAAACAGATGGGTAAAGGACTAGGAGTTATAAAAATTTATGTTCCCATGAAATAAAAGAGAGCATGAGTTTCACTGCTTGCTTTCCACTGCCAAAAATCCCTTTTCCACTCTAAAAAGATATCAGTATTCAAACTACTAGCAGTTACTTCTTAAATGTATGTTAATCCATGACACGATTCATAAAAAATAAGATGTGAAACAGACCAATGATAAACCTTGTTGACATACTTAGCAATTCCATCAATGAATTAGAAATTCTAGCAGATTAATACACTGTTAGTACCAGCTACCATCTAGTTTCTCTCGCAATTTCACAGATGATCAAAGTAACTTGTACAAAGTCAGTGGCAAAGTGGACACTAGAACTTCATTCTTTCCATCTCTCAGAGCAGTGCTCTTTCTTTCTTTTCTTTCTTTCTTCTTTCTTTCTTTTCTTTCTTTCTTTTCTTTCTTTTTCTTTCTTCTTTCTTTCTTCTTTCTTATTTTCTTTCTTTTTCTTTCTTCTTTCTTTTTTTCTTTCTTTCTTTCTTCTTTCTTTTTTTGATATTATGCTTCTACATGCTTTGCTTTTCAAGCAAGTGCTCATAATATATTAAGATTTGTCAGTTTTTGAAAGGTCAGAATGTGAAAAGAATTGCAGGACATGTCAAGGAACTTGAATTTCATCCTAAAGATGATAGGAATTATTGATCACATTTGTATTTTAGAAAGTTTATTTTCTGTACCTCACTATTCTCTGCTTGTGTAATTTATGTCCTCTCTCAATCTCTAATTCTTGTTACTTTTATATTATCTTGCAAGAAAAACTATAGAATTGCCAATTGTATCATGTGGAAGTGGGCTCAGACTTCCTACAATTAGATTTTAGACATGCTTGTAACATATGTATATACTTATGGCTTTGAAGTTCTTTCTTCTATTGAGGAGGAAATAAATTGCAGAATGGTATATAGCTTCTGGCAAGAATACCATTTCAACTGCATTTTTGGAGCAAGGAATTTTTTTCCCTGAGTCTGGTACAAATTATGATTTCTAACACTGGATTTATTTTTATAGAAAGCTCAATGTATCTTAAAAACTACTGTTAACAGCAGTGAAAGCAAAGGCCAAATATTAATGCACAGTGTTTCAATGACAAGCACTCTATCTTTCCAACTTTCAGTAAAAGTTTGTGTAATCCATTGATAGTTTTTTCTCAGCTTTACTGAATTGACAAATAATATTTAAGATGTACACCTTGCTGTTTTTATATACATCTACATTGTGAAAATAAAGCTAATTAATATACTAATCACTTCATGTAGTTACTATTCCTTCCTTCCTTCCTTCCTTCTATCCCTCCCTCCTTTCGTCCCTTCCTCCCTTCCTTCCTTCTTCCCTCCCTCTGCCCACTCTCTCTCTTTCTCTTTCCTCTTTCTTTCTTCTTTCTTTCTTTCTTCTTTCTTCTTTCTTTTTCTTTTTCCTTCCTTCCTTCCTGCCTGCTTGTCTGCCTACCTGCCTTCCTTTCTTCCTTCTTTTCTTTTCTTTTCCCCCTTCTTTCCTCCTCCTCTCTCTCTTTCTTCTTTTTCTTTCTTTCTTTCAAAAGTTTAATGTTGTTAGTGATGATGGGAAGTTGATGAGGAATTCTGGTCTAATAGATGCTGGACTTTCCTGAAGTCAAGAGGTTTCATGCCAACTTTGCAAGTTAGACAGGTGATATCACTCTTCTTCCATCGTTTTTCTCACTCTAGATTGTGTTAAAGTTGGCAAACCCCAGGAAAAATATAATCATTATAATTAATCTTTCTCTATCATTTATTTTCATTGATCAAATCAATGTAAATCTGAAACTCCCAGAGCTATCGAGAATAAAACAAGCACTATGCTATGAACTTTATGTACATTCTCTTCAACAACATAGAAATACACATACTAAACTCAGTATATCAGAAAAGGAGAGTATTCTGTGCCAGATATCAAATATCTGCATCCAAATTCATGATAGATGCATCAAAACTAAGGGATCTGATTCTCAACCTAGGGTATTGTTGACATTACCTTGTTGACATTACCTTGTTGACATGACTGAAGGCAGCTGAGAGTTATACACACCCCACTCCTTTGCTTCCACTAACATGAAATGGACCAGTGCAACCGTATAGTGCTACAACATAGCTACAATACAGCATAAATTGCTTGGAATGTTTATCACAATACAGATTTTAATTCAGTAGGTTTGGACCAGGGCCAATACCTGCATTTCTGTCGGTGAACAAGGGACAATTTGAATCTCATCTATCTGGAGCAATTTTACAGGCTAACTCCAGATAAATGTGATTCAAGTTGTTAACTGTCCACTGCCTTAGAAGATTTTAACTCCAGGAAAACTCTTATAGACCCACTGGCAATAAAATTCCCTGTAATAACAGCATGCAGAAGACAAGAGAGGTTCCCAGTAGAAGTCGAGAGCAATAATAGAGGAAATAATGCAGTGGTTTCGTCTTAGGTATAAGTTTTTTGGCAGTGGGTCAGGGCTCAGACCTACCTGAAGGGAAAGAAAATAAACAGCCTGATCCCTTGGGAGTGGCCACAGTTTTGGGGACTTGTGTATCACCTTCAAAAGAGATGAACCACGAGAATACTCTCACCACAGGAACAAATTGAAAGGGAGAAGAGAAGTAGTGGCCTTCCGAACTGTTGTGGAGAGGAAGTCCATGTTCATGGACACATTCTTCCCTCTGTCTCCTGGGCTCAAGCAATCCTCCTGCCTCAGTCTCCTGAGTAGGTGGGACTACAGGTGTATGCCACTATGCCTACCTTCTGTTTTTACTGAGATTGCTTTCAATAATAAATAGTCTAATTACAATACCTATGGCTGAGATTTATTGTCATTCTTAGCTAATCTTTAATAGAGGGAAGGCATTGAATAAAACCAATTACAAATGACAGTATACTTCCTGTAACGACCTCCTGTAACTCCTCATTCACGGGGAGGACAAACTTGAGGAAAGAGGTGAAGTTTGTCTTTAGTGTCTCATTCCTTCTTCACCTACTCTGTTTTGGACCCCTCCCTCTTCCACCACATAGGCCTACTAAGGAAGGGTTTGGATCATAATCCCAAAAGACACAGTTCCAAACAGCATAGTTCTGAATGTTGAAATCCCAAAAGATCAAAATCCCTAAGCAGAAGATGATAAAATTTAATAGGGACTATTCATGTCAAATGTATATATAAAATCACAGAAGAATTTCCAAAAGCGCGGCACCCTACAGAAAATGAATGTAATGTATCCTCCAAGAAGAGCCTTCTCCTAAAAGAAAAAGGCAGCTATTTATTATGATGCCAGACTTCAAAATATACTTAATAATCATGAAAGTTGGCCAACGCTTATGTACTATCTCCATGCAATTGCCCATAATCTATTCCTGTAATTCACTTTCTCTTATGTTAAATTTTGTTTTTAATTTCTTTTTCTTGTCTGGGCATGGTGGCTTACGCCTATAATACCAGCACTTTGGGAGGCTGAGGCAGGTAGATTGCTAGAGGTCAAGAGTTCAACACCAGCCTGATCAACAGGGTGAAACCCTGTCTCTACTAATAATACAAAAATTAGCAAGGCGTGGTGGCTGGCACCTGTAATCCCAGCTACTGGGGAGGCATACCCAGGAGAATCACTTGAACCCAGGAGGCAGAGGTTGCAGTGAGCCAAGATTGCACCTTTGCACTCCAGCCTGGGTGACAGAGAAAGACTCTGTATCACAAATAATAATAATAATAATAATAATAATATTTCTCTTTTTTTTGTTTTTTTCCCACTATTTTAAATTGTCAGTATTTTTTATCATTCTATATGCTATGTATTTCATGTTCATATCATTTCCGATACTGAGGTATACACTGTGTAGAATTTTGAGAGACTTCTGATTCATTTCATGCATTAAAAAAATTTTTTTGACTTCATGAAAGTGTGTTATAATGTTCACTTTGTGGATAAGCATTGTGTATGTATGTAAAAACATTGAAACTTTCTCAATAAATGAAGAGATGTCCTTTCTGTACATCTGCATTTGTGAAGGATAAAATTTTTTAAGATCTCTGATCTTAGAGCAACTGCGTATGTGGTGGTGACCCACTGCAGGTTTTGACTGATCTTATCAAAAGACTTACACTGCTTGTCACAGTATTGCAGATGGCTACGGTTAAAAAGCTGGGAGCACACAATTACCAACCATAGTGATATGGTTTATACATTTCTCTTTTGATCTGTTTCTTTATGAATATGATTTGTCTGCTCATAACTGTTATACCTGTGTGACTGTTAGCATACCTGAGTGTTCATGCTTGCAAAAATAGTTATGTTATTATTGCCTGTCTTACTGTGTAAAGTAACGTGGTCTATGAAGCGTTTTATTTTCCAAGGGGACAGGATCCTACTCTGTCTTCCAGGCTAGAGTGCAGTGGCTCAATCATGGCTCACTGAAACCTTGACCTCCTGGGTTCAATCGATCCTCCCACCTCAACCTCCCAAGTAGCTGAGACTACAAGTACATACCACCAGGCCTAGCTAATTTCTGTATTTTCTGTAAAGATTGGGTTTTGTTATGTTGCCCAGGCTGGTCTTAAACTCGTGTGCTTAAGAGATGTTCCCACTTTGGCTTCTTAGAGTGTTGGGGTTACAGTCATGAGATACCGCACCTGGCCTGTTATTTTTTAAATATGTTTTTCAAGTAAATCTCATTTTAAAAAGGTAAATAAATATCTTTGAAAGAATTAAAATTTTTTTTCCAGAATTGTATTTTTTGGGATTTTGATTTTACGGATTTCAACTTTTGGGATTATGGATTTGAGATGGTATCTTTCAGGAGTATGATTATAATAAATTCCTCCCCAGGGAAGATCCTCAGTCCTATTTTCCCAGAAGTTTGTTCTTAGCTAGTTCTTCTATAATCCTCATTTGTGTCTTACCTAGAAAACATTTTCCTCTGGGAGATATTTATTCAAGTTGTTCCTGAGAAACAATAAACTTTTATCACACAAAAATGAAACATCAAATGGTGAGTTCAGACACCCATGTGAATGGATCTTTTGGGCCATCTATTTAGTAGGCTCAAAACAAAACAAAGTACCACTCATAAGACTAGTTGTGTGACAGTGTGGGTTTGAAATTCATCTAAATCATGTAAAAGTATGGAAAGGACCTTGAACCATCTATACGTTCAAGCACATCAATATTTTGACCTCTGAAAAAATATTTTTTTCTTTGCACAAATTTCCACTAAAGAAGGTTACAATGAATAGCTAAGCAATTTCATCCCAACAAAGTACAATGTACCATCATCTCTCTTTCCCCTGGACTGTAACAGTAATGCCCTAAACTGCACTGACTCTTGTTACCATTCTTGCGATTCCTTCCCCCTTTTCTTTTCTACTCCCTTGCACCCAGCAACCTATTTGGCAGACTGAGGCCCAAGTGATCTTTTAAAAATGTGAATTGGATCATGCCAATTTTCTTCTTCAAATCCTTTGGTGGCTTCTCATCCTTCCTAGGGTGAAGATTCATATGGCTCACAAGACATTCCATGGTCCTGACTTAGTCCATCCCTCCTCCTCACTCTCACCTCCAGTGTGCCATCATGCTCCTGTCACTTCATGGCCTTTGCACAGCATCTGAGGGCTTTTATCTATGCTGCCCCAATTCCCACTGTTCGTGTGTCACTTAACCTGTATTTTTGGTTCATTGCACCTATTACTGTTTTTCTTTATTCGTTTATTTGTGTGCTTATTTGATTAATGTTTGTTTCCCCAACTAGACTATAAAGCCCCATGAAATAAAGCATTTGGGCTCTTCTACTCACCAGTATATCCCCAGCGTCACAGAAAGAGGCACATAGTAAGCTCACAGTGAATATTTGCCTTATATATGAATGAACTATCCCTTTTATCTAGCAAACATCTCTCATGCATTAAGTTGAGCCCCTTTTTAATCATTAGAAAAGATGGAGAATTGCTGTTCAATTTATATTAATTCTGTCTTTGCTTTGGGATGCAATATACTATTACTTTGGGGAAAATGCACAGACATCTCATTAACAATGAAACTGGGCAGTATACATTAATTTAAGTATCATTCGTTTAGTTAACAACAGGTGTTGTTAATTTTATTCATTTTCATCAGTTAATTAGTTATTCTTTGTGTTCAAATTCTGATTTGGTAACTGGAAAGCATGAACTCCATTACATCATAGGAGCTTTAGGGCTACTAGAATTTTTCCTTGCAAAAAAAAAGCTTAGTTTTCTGTGTGTGTCTGTGTGTGTGTGTGTGTGTGTGTGTGTGTGTGTGTGTGTGTATAAATAGCAGCACAGAGAAGTAAAGCTGCAAGGGACAGAATAGAGAAATAATTAGAATAAACTTTAAGATGGCAATAAAGACATAGGAATTAGGGATAGGTTTCAAGAAAGAACCAGGGATCTTATGAGAGATATTTATTTGAAAGGAGAAAGATTGTTCTTTAAGCTGTACCAATCTCTTTTCATTTAATCTAAATCCAGAACAAATACAGACTGTATCCTGACTAAATTTTCTCCCACGACTGGATCTCAAAAAGTATTGCCTACATATGACCATTTTTTGTAATAGTGTCTGTAATATTAAAAATATTTATGAAGTATCATGTGTCAGATACCTACATAGAATATTTTATTTTGTTCTCAGTGACAGATATGATTATTATTTCACATTCTAGAAGAAAAACTCTGGTTCAGGGAGGTTAAGCAATTTGCCCAAACTCATGGCTTTGGACAAATCTGGATTCAAATCCCAAATGTGGCTGATTCTAAACCCTATGTTCCTAACTCTTTTGTCTTATTTCCTCTTTAAAATGAGATCCCAACATTTGCTAAAGTTTAAGATATTTTCCTATTTTCACAGGCAAATTACTTAGAGCAGTGGTTCTCCAAATGTAGTCTTCAGATCAGCAGAATCAGCAACACCTAGGTATTTACTAGAAACGTTGATTCTCTGACCCAGTACCAAATTTACCAAATTAGAAACTGGGGGGGGGGCGGTGAGGGTGGGATGGGCACAGCAATTTGCATTTTAAGGAGCCCTCCGTGTGATTCTGATGCATGCAAAGTTTGAGTACCACGACCTAGGTAAATGAAAAATTGAGCAGTCCCTATTGCCATCTAAGCTAGTAACTGATCGCCTGGCCCAACCATCGTACTTGCATTCCCGGGGTCACTTCTGGAGAACGTTTCTCAGTTTCCCAGGTTGCTCTGCAAATCAGTCATGGTGATCTGAAAGCTTCCTACATATTTTTGTTTTGAGCTGGTGTTGCTATTTTTGCACAGGCTGGGATGGAACTCCCCATTCTCCCGCCTCAGCCTCCCCAGTAGCTGAAACTACAGGCCTGTGTCATCGCACCCGGCTCAAGGATAGATTTTTGTTTGCTTTGTTTTTAGAGACAGGGTCTCTCAATGTCGCCCAGGCTGTTTCTACAGATTTTGTTTTGGTTTAAAATGGTGTCACATAAACTTACACCGGTTATGTCAACAGGCAACATTTGAACTAAATTTAACTTCAATGTTGTGATGGCCTGCAGAAGGTCATTGTGCTTTTTGGTTAACGTGTTCATGTTTCTCCACTTCCGCTTTCATCCAGAACAGGAAGCGGAAGTTCGAAACCACTGCGAGATCGGCTCTTGGTATTTCCGGCCCCCTGAGACCAGGAAGTAGCGGAAGGGACAAATGTTTCTTGTTAGGGTCCCAATTTGATTTCTAAATCAAGGTGCACAGGATCAAAGGTCTCTTAAGTGCAGATCCCAAACTTTGATCGTTATGTAAATAAGCGGCTTGGAACTCTCCTTCACCCCTTGTAACACAGGCAGGTGACGGAGATGAGATAAATCAGCGCTGAGGAATGAGGGGAAATTCCCACCTGATAGCTGAGAGCAACAATGCATGAGTCTGTGCTTGCCCTCCCTTTTAATTTTCTAAGGTATAGGGGATCAAAACTCTCAATAAATTGAAGATTGAAGGTCTTGGAATCTGAGTAAGCTAAGAGGATACACAGTTTCCACAGATAAGTTCTTGCATTACAATAAAATACAGCAGAGGAGCTTTAAGGCCTTTGCTCGCTGCCAAGAATTTCAGCTGCGGTTGGGGGGCGGGGAGAGGGTAGTTAATTTAATTAACTTCTGTTTTGCAATCTCTAAGTAAAGGCACCTGGAAGTAGAGTAAGCAGAAAAAAGAAAAGATAGTACCATGTTTTCTATCTGTTATTTAGCTTAGATTTTTCTCTTTCGATTGTTGTTTGTTTCTATAGGGAAGAATACTTAAATACTTATTCACACTGAAAGAAAGCAAAGGAAACTTGGATTTTTTAAAAAAATAACGAAACTTCTAGATGAGTAAACCCGGAGGATAGTTTGTGAATTAAACACATGTGTTTGGTGCATAATCAGGGAAACTGATAAAACCCACTCATCTAAAAAGAAAGTGAGTCTTTTCGGCTATCACCAGGGTCTCACTTGGAAGGTGAGAATTTTCGGCTATCACCAGGGTCTCACTTGGAAGGTGAGACTTTTCGGCTATCACCAGGGTCTCACTTGGTAAGTCAGTCCCACTACTACACACAAATGGAATAAAACTAGCGGGGCGTTTTATTCATACTCATGGTTTAGAATCTTTAGAACCACTAGTCTGGTAGTGCTCTCTGTCAGCTTAAAGGATTAGTTGTTCAATATAAACCATGTAATATTTGGACTAAAATAATCACATTAGTCTTTGTTAAATGTACTCATAATCAAGTGATATAACAACAGTGTTCTCCCTACTTTATATTTAAAGCTTGGAATTTCTAATATGGTCAATGTCTCCACTTTGCTCTCTGGTAAAGTACTGCTTAAACCTTCCTCAAATAGTTGTATGCTATATATGTTTCTAATCTCTATAAAATAATACTAATATATAAGCACTGTGTTTTCTTCTAGCTTAAAATAATAAGTCAGTTTCTTGAGGATAGGTACAACTCTAATCTTAGATAAGAAGTTCTGGATTCTAAATTGAGCCCTGCTGTGAAAACTAATCTTTGCTTTAGATCTCCACCTTGTGGTTACATGTTTAAAATGTAAATTCTTGTGATTTTATGCTCCTGGCTTATAGATTCTTTCAAAAAGAAAGGTACAATGGATGAACATTGTCTGAAAATAACTTGAAACTTATGACTGGATATTTAGAAATTTGTAATTCAGATTCAGTGCACTTCAGAGTGTTTTCTCTCTGAGACCCTTGCTTACCACTTTTTGTTCAACACCTTGAAAAATTAGTTTTGGGTTTCTTAAGGATTTAAGAGGCTTTCAGAGACCATCTTTTGAGATAGTGCTAGTATAGAAGGCGCTAATAGGAGGAACCTCATTACTGTATCTTCTTGTCTTTAGTAAACTTGAATGAATAGAACATATGGGTTTAGAACTTACAACTTCAGAACACTGGGGAAATCTGTAAGAAATACTCCAACGTTTACATACCACCATGTGGTTTTAAAAAAGAAAAGAAGAAATACCCCAACATGGGGTTTAACTTGGTCTGGGAAAAGAAAACAGGTTTCAACTCCTGTGACTTTATTTCCCAAGTTTTCTCACCACAATATAGGAAAGCTCTGTGATGTCCACTGGGTATACAGCAGTGCTCTGTGTAGCTTAAAGAACACGTAGTTCTAGCATGAAGTCCTGCAAGAGTGGACCTGATGTGCTATGTGTGGATCAACTCTAGAGCTCTTTGGACTTATGTGAGACTTGAGTAACATAATTTAGTTACAAAGCACAGTAATATTTTATTATGTTCATTTGTTTATATATTATCCTTGTTTTTACCTTCAACAGCAAATATTGGTGACCCCACCTTAAAAACATACTCAGAATCTGACAACTTCTTGTAATTTCCTCTTTCACAGCAACCAGCTTCATCCTGTCAAAACATAAATCAGATTACTGTTACTCCCCTGCTTAAAACCAGGGATTTTCCCTCACTCAGAGGAAAAGCCTAAGTCCTCGTGGTGGCCATCAAGACCCACTCTAACTGGACTGTTACCACTCCAAATTCAGTACCTCTATCACCTGTCCTGCTGCAGCCACATAGCCTCCTTGGTGGTCTTGGTACAGAAGGGCCTTGGAATGACTGCTCAGTCTGCCTGGAGTGCTCTCCTTCCATACACTCACATGGTGTGCTCCCCCCGCCCCTTCAGGGTTAGTCAAAAATTCATGCTTCCTTCTGACCACCAACCTAAAATTGCAACGCTCCTCCTACACTTCCAATCCTACTTCACTGCTTTATTTTCTTAGCTTTATCCCACATACTATACATTTTTCTTATGTGTGTCATTTATTATCTGTCTTCTCTCCTACCATGTAAGTCAAATAGTGATTATGCTTGTGTTTTTCACTCTTATTTTCCAGCCCTCACAACAGTGCCTGGCTCAATAAATAAATATTTGCCAAGTGAATGAGCGTCTCACTCATAACATCTTTAAGTCCCTTATGGTCATGTCTTGTTTGTTTGCATTTCTAGCAGCTAGCATAGTGCCTGGCATTGAATAGAGTTTTAATAAATGTTTGCTGGTTAAATGAATCACTGTTGAAGTACCTTCTTAAGGACTGTCAAAATATTGTACATATAAACATATGGGATGATTGTATTTACTCTTAATGATTTAAAATATGTGCTATCATTTAAAAATCTTAAAATCATCTTGGCTACATTTCATGTTATTTTTATTGATTTGATTATTGAGTCAGTCTTATTTGAGTACTTAAGACTGTTCATTTGAAAACCATTGTTTTGAGACAGGGTCTTCCTCTGTCATGCTGCAGTGCAGTGGGGCTATCACAGCTCACTGCAGACTTGAACTCCTGGGCTCAAGTGATCCTCCCTCCTTAGTCTCTCAAGTAGCTAGTAAGCATGTGCTACCACATTTTGGCTAATTTTTTTTTTTAAAGCTTTTGTAGAGATGAGGTCTCTCTGTGTTGCTCAGGCTGGCCTCGAACTCCTGGCCTCAAATGAGCAATCTTTGTGCCTTGGCCTCCCAAAGTATTGGGATTGTGGACACAAGCCACCATGCCCAGCCAAAAACTTCATTCTTAGACATCATCCGAGACTTCTTCCCTTTCCTTTCCTCGACACTATCTACTTGGTGATCTGAAATCTGATGTTTGAGGACTGCTTTTTTTTTTTCTTTTTGAGACAAGGTTGTGCTCTATTGCCCAGGCTGAAGTGCAGTGGCATCATCATGGCTTACTGCAGCCTTGACCTCCCAGGCTAAAGCAGTCCTTCCACTTCAGCCTCCCAAGTAGCTGGGACCACAGATGCATGCCCCCATGCCTGGCTAATTTGTTTAAGATTTTGTAGCAATAGGGTCTGCCTATGTCACTCAGGCTGGTTTTGAACTGGGCTCAAGCAATCCTCCCACCGTGGTCTCCCAAAATAATGGGATTACAGGTGCTCAGCCTTTCTCTCTCTTTTTTATAAAAATAAATTTTATTGTATATATTTGAGGTTTATATCATGATGTTATGGGATACATACAGATAGCAAAATGCTTACTATGGTGAAACAAATGGACATACCATTTTGCATAGTTTTTTGTGTGTGATAAGAACAATTGAAATCTACTTATTTAGCAAAAATCCCAAATACCATGCACTTTAATTAACAAGAGTCCACATGTTGTACATTCGATTTCTAGGCTTCTTCATCCTACATGTTTACTGCTTTGTATCCTTTGACCTATATCTTCTTTTATCTCCCACTGCTGTCCTTGGTAGCCACTGTTTTATTCTCTATCTCTTATAGTTGACCTTTTCTTTTCTTTTCTTTTCTTTTTTTTTAAAGATTCCACATATAAGTGAGATCATGCAATATTTTTCTTTCCGTGTCTGGCTTATTTCACTTAGCATATTGTCCTCCAGCATGTTCTATCCATGTTGTGGCCAATAGCAAGATATCCTTCTTTTCAAGGGCTGAATAATATTCCTCTCTGTGTGTCTGTGTGTGTGTTTGGCATATTTTCTTTTCTTTTTTATTTTTTTTTTTGAGGCTGAGTCTTGCTCTGTTGCCCAGGCTGGAGGGCTGGAGTACAGTGGCATGATCTTGGCTCACTGCAATGTCTGCCTCCCAGGTTCAAGTGATTCTCCTGTTTTAGGCTCCCAAGTAGCTGGGACTATAGGCATGTGGCACATTTTCTTTATCCATTCCTCTTTTGACAGACATTTAGGTTGTTTCCATATTATGGCTACTGTGAATAATGCTGCAAAAAGCATGGATATCTTTATGAAGTGGTGACTTCATCTTTGATATATATCCAGAAGAGGGATTGCTGGGTCATATGGTAGTTCCGTTTTTGATTTATTTAGGAACCTCCATACTGTTTTCTATAAGGGCTGTACCAATCTACATTCCCAATAACACTGTACTAGGGTTCCCTTTTCTCTGCACCCTCAGTGACATTTGTTATCTTTTGTCTTTTTGATAATAGCCACCTTATTGAATGTGAGGTGAAATCTCCTGGTGATTTTAATTTGTATTCCCAAATAATGTTTGCCTACTGATTAGTGATGTTGACCACCCTTTCATATACTTGTTGGCCAATTGTATGTATTCTCTGGAGAAATGTCTGTTTATGTTCTTTGCCCATTTTTAAATAAGATTATTTGTTGTTTTGCTATTGAGTTGTTAGAGTTCTCTATAAATTTTGGGTATCAACCTTTCATCAGCTATGTGGTCTCCAAATATTTTTTCCCAGTCCATAGGTTGCCTTTTTATTTTGTTGTTGTTACCTAAATGGACAGATATCCTGTGTATATGGACTGAAAGAATTAATATTGTTAAAATCTTCCTACTACCCAAAGAAATACACAGATTTAACATAGTCCCTATCAAAATTCCAATGGCATTCTTCTGAAATAGAAAAAAAATCTTAAAATTTGCATAGAACCAAAACAATACTGAGAAAGAGAAACAAATTTAAAGCCATTCCACTTCCTGAATGAAATTATATTACAAAACTATAATAGTAAAAACTGTATGGTACAGCATAAGAACAGAAACATAGACCAATGGAACAGAGTACAGAGCCCAGAAACAAATCCAAACATATATGGTCGACTTGTTTTTAACAAGGCCTCTAAGAGGACACAATGGGGAAAGGATAATTCCGTCAATAAATGGTGCTGGGAAAACAGGATTTCCACAAGCAAAAGTGTGAAATTAGAGCCTTCTCTTATACCACACACAAAAATGAACTCAAAATGGATAAAATACCTAGATGTAAGACCTGAAGCTATAAAACTAGAATACAACGTAGGGAGAAGTTCCTTGACATTCCCCTTGGCAATGATTTTTTGAATATCACACCAAAAGCCTAGGCTGCAGCAAAAATAAATAAATGGGATTATGTGCGCTTTTTACATACTTCCCTTTTTCTCTTCTCTTCGGAACTTTCCTCCTACCTCTCCTCAGACCCTAGACTCTTGTATGTCCTCACAGTGTCTGCTGGAGGCAACTCAGTGGAAAGGGAGAGCAAGCTCTGTTCCTCTAACAGATGGCAGCTGTAGTTTATAGCACTGTTTCTCAGACTTTCATATGCATATGAATCCCCTACTGGTCTTGATAAAATACAGATTCTGATTCAGAAGGTTGATTCTGAGTCTCTGCACTGCCAGTAATTCCAAGGTGATGCTGATACTGCCTGTTGGAAGGTCACACTTGAATAGCGAGTGATAGCAAATGATAGAGGAGTCCTCTCCTCATGCTGGTTTAGCCTGTTTCTGTCTGATGCTGCTAGCCTTTGCTAATAGAGTAGTCTCTATATGGGGACTACAGGTGGCTTTTAGGGGGCACAGTTCATCTTTATTTTGACACCTTTATTGCTGCCAAGAGGAAAAGTTCTACACTCTTCTCTGGGTCAGGCTGTCTGGGCATCCCCTAGTGCTCCTGCTCTTCTGCTAATCTCTGTGCACTTTCCTATGAAGCCAAAGGAATGAGAGGAGTGATACTGTATTATATATCTTCTAAGGGCCATGGAAAACTGGGATGGAGTGGAGGTTTTCCCTGTTTTCTTTTTAGATGCATCACAAAACAATCCCATCGAGCCTTGCAGATGTGGTTTCCTACTTCTGGGATCTCTTAATCTAGGAGCAGATGTTAAGTAACTCCCCCTTCTTTCCAGGTTGGGAAGCAGAATATAAAGGCAAACATGCCAGACTTCTTTTCTGAGGATGCTCTTTACTCAAGAATGGTCTCAACAAGCTTGGCTCCTGTGCTAGGATAAATGTGAACTTGTGGATCCACACTCCACAGTCCAGTGTGGATCTTGCCAGAAAATAATGCTCATTCTTGCAGGCACCTTTAAGGATTTTCTCAGCACTTTTTCACTTGCCTTCTGGAAGGAAAATCTCCCACTACCTCCCCAGTAGAAGGTGGGATAATGCTCCTCAAAACCATAGATGATGTCTTCTCTCAGTCTTCTAAGACCTAGCAGTGCCCTCACCCATGACCTTTGCCTCCATTTGTTGCTCCTCCTTTTTCTCTTTCTTTCTCTCTGACTTCAGCCTGTACTCAAAACTGAACAAGGGACCAGGGATGCTTCCTTGGTCCTCTGCCCCAAGAATCAAGCAATAATTCATCACCCCCTCTCTCACCTACTGATCTTTTCCTCCTTTCTCTCCATACAAGTGATGTGAGCTCCGTCCTTCATCCTTCAATTAGTTTCAAATAACAAAGTGCCACTACTTCCCCTGGCTCAGAACCAACCACTGCCACCCCATCAGTTCTGTATCACCTCCAGCCTCTGTCCACCTGCAGTCTCACCCCAAGATTTTGCACAGGTTGAGGCCAGTTATGTCCTGCTCTGAAACCTTCAATAGCTTCCCCTTACCCAAATCTAAAATAAAGCCCGACTTTAAATCTGCTGCTAGGGTTATGCTTGTCTCTTTTCCAGTCCTCTCTCCCTCTCTTTAGGGCCTCCATGACACTGTCTGATGCTGCTAGCCATTGCTGATAGAGTAGACTCTGTATGGGGACTACAGGTGGCTTTTAGTCCCTTTAGTCCCCAAAAGAAGATCCAGCACACAAAAGAGTTGAATAAAGGGATGGATTTTTAAAGATTATGACAGCAATACTCTCTAGGGTTTGGTGGTGGCAGGGATTATGCCAGATGCTGGTAGGAACCACGTAGAACATGAGCTGTCTTTTGCCCTCAGCTCTGGACTTCAGAATTAGACAGTATTATGGGATGGCAGGAAAGATCACATTCCATATCCTGGCACAGTTGAATAAATGAACTGTAGCAACCCAGCTCTCTCCCCTCTTATTTTCCTCTCCTCTCCCAGAGATGAGCCAGAAGATACAGCTTGGGACCGATATGGGGGTAGGGTGGAAATGCAGATGAGAGGTTCCAGAGCTTTTCTGTAATCTATTAAAGAGGAATATAAAGAAAGCATGGACTTTAGGTCAAAAATACTCCCTGCCTTGTCCTTTGAAAGCTTTGTAGCTGTGGGCAAGTAACTAAACTTCCTGTCTTGTTTTCTTATCTGATAAATGGGGAAAATAACTTTTATCTTCTGTGGGTGTTAACGAAGCATGGAAATATTAACTTAAATGCTCATGTACTTAATATCTGACTCATAGCGAGTGCTCAATAAGAGATAAATATTCAATAAATTGCAGTGTTGTCATTTTCACTCCTGTTTTTATGATTTTGAAGATTTATTTCATTCTCAAAATCTAAATGTCCTTTGGACCCAGTGCACTTAAGAGGGATTGTTTTCCCCTCACAGCAGTAATAAGTTTCATAAGAGAGTCAGGCATTGGAGAGTGACAAATTACTGATATACTATTACATGAAACTAACTATACCGTAACTAAAGCTGTACCGTAACTAAAGCTGAAACATTACCAATGTTAAGTTTAGAGTTATTTATTTTGGACTCTGGACAACAGTCATAATAAACTTTTATGAATCAATTTATACAATTTGGCAATTCTTAGCTAACATGAATTTCACTTTTTTTGAGATCCTGGGCTTAATGCTTAAATTTAAAAAATTGAAACTCAAATTGACTTCTAAAAGTCCACGGCGCCCATATTTTTCAGGGTCTCTAAACAATAACACATCACTGAATCAGTATTAATGCGGACGTTATACAAACATTATTTTGAAACATATTTATTTCAACTGAAGAGAATTTACAGTTTGCTAAGGGACATTCTTCTTCAATAGTTCAACCTTAAGCCTCTCTTGTTATCATCCTATCTAATTGTTAATGCAAACATTTAGCTTAGTGACTTTAAAAAAAATTCTGAAAAGCCTCAGAAAGGTATGTAGTATTTTCCATTTGCAGGTAGTAAAAGATTACAAACATATTATTAAATCTTTGTACACTCATGAAACAGAACTATTGTGACAGCCAAAATTTAATTTCCGTTCTAGACAGAGTATCTTGAATTTACGAGTGAGTGGCACTGAATCAAAAAGAGCAGACACAGTTTTAAAGATAGAGTTAAAAACATAATTATGCAAATGTTTTTCTTCAGCTCAGAAGTCTTACCATACCTTGGCTGTAACAATAAAAACAACTGCTGCTTATTGAGTGAAAACTACATACTAGTTATCATATCAGACAGTTTAAATAACTTAGCCCTTTAATCTTTAAAACATATGCGATAAATAGCATCTTTGCCCTCATTTTACAGATAAGGAAGCTGAGGGTCTCCAAGGTTCATTGGTTTGCCCAAAGTTATAAGGCTTATAAGCATCAGAGCTGAGACTCATGCTTCTAAAGCCTATTGGCAGTGCCAGTAAATGGAAAATAGAGGCTAGCCGTAGCTACCCCTGAAACTAACTAAGTATCTTTCAATTGAGTAGACAATGAAAATTAGTGCTGGAATAGAGAATTAGTTCAAGTCTTCATTTTATAAAAGACAAAGTGACATGCACAAGACCAAACAACTAGTTCTTGGTAAAGCTCTAATTAAGACCCTAAAACTTGCTTCTTTTGGTGTTCTTTTTCTATTGTCTGTTAGACAAAAAAAAGTTAGTAGCATGGGTCCACCTATCACAGGACATGGTCCTTTCTCCGTAAGTTAAATGAGCTGACCCTATGGACATCCTCTGGCAATTATTTTCCTCACATTACTTCAGGAATATATTATTTTATGTAATGTGTCCTCTCAAAAAATTGTAAGTCATGAAATGGAACTTGCTGGAATCTGAGAGTTCTACTAGGCCTGCTTCTTTATTCCTTGGATAAGAAAATCCTACCCGAGTGAGATGAGTAGGTTTCTCTAAGGTGACACACTGCTAATAGTACCAAAGCCTTGCTTAATGTATCACACTGCTTTAAGTATCTGTGTTGAGAAAAAGCAAAGTTTAGAGTACTAGGGGGTTTTGCTCCTTAAAAGGTCTTTTATGAATTATTTTATACAGTGGAGAATACTTCTATGAAGAGAATAATTTTCCCTTTTATACCGTTTCTGTTCTTCCTATTTTGAATCTATGGAATTCATCATATACCTCAACTTTTTGTCCATGAAAATATGGATCATTAGACTTTGAATAATTCATATAATTTAAAATTCATATTAGAATTGTCCACATCTTTGTTTCTTATAAATTTTGGGTATGTAAGCCTCTGATAATTTACATGACTTAAAGTAGTTACAAATTAAGCAGAAATCTGGCTCTAAGTATTGCCAAATGGTCACTGTGTGGGTGAGTATTACATAGTATCAAGGTGCAAAATGGCCTAAACCAACAAGCCCATTCCTTCAGAGTCCAACTTTGTTGTTTATTTCCCCTGGTGGCAGGAAAACTGGAATGAAACTGTATCTCATGTGTGAAGCTAGCCAAACATTGTGTGGGTGTGGTAACAGAAGCCTTATCTCTCAGACCATTAATCAAGATTGGAATAAGCAAAGAAAGGGAAGCCAATAGCAATTGTTACAGTGATTTTTTAATTAATTCCTAATACAGCTGTATAAGAGACTTTAGAACTCCAGCCAACTTCTCTTGCTGCAGCAAGTGGCAGTTGTACTTGCTTGTGCCAATGGCCTGAATGCCACACAAGAATGCCCCGGTGTGAGACAACACTTAGAAAAGGCTGATATAAGAGACGAATTAGAAAGTGATCATTCATGTTGCTAAATAATTTTTCACTTTGTAAAATATTAACTATGGTAATTATTTTTCCACTAAGCTTTCTCAAGGCTACTAACATAATTTTAAGAAAACGAAAACCATGAGTTGCATGCAAATATAAAATAAACATGTCAAAGATTTCATTCAGTTCATTTATCAAAGAAGGAATCAGTGAGATGTTTACGCTGGTTTAAAAAGCATTTGAGGACTTAGGCATTTATAAGCAATTTAATAAAAGAATGTCAAGATAAGATTGTTACACTACATTTAAAAATTCTGGTTAATATCCTACAGGGCAGTAAACCATTACCTTTGCAATAATATGTTCCACAAATCAGACTTTATTTGCATTTTTACTGAACAAGATTCTACAAGTTTCATGGTAATGTCACTAAGTTTGAGACTTTTAATCAGTAGTATATAATAAATTAAACAATTATATTCTCCTAGATAATCCCTTGGGTAAATCTTAAACCCATAAAATATTGGAAGAACTTGCAATCTACTTTTTTGTTTCTTCCTTTTTTCAGTTTTGGATGCTTTTCCTTATGAGGGCATTTAAGACCTTAAAAAAATTAATTATGTGCTTTTTTTTAGTAGTATAGGCATTATATAAATATATAATAACCATATGGGGAAAATCAAATTATTAGGTAAAAATAAGAGTTGTATACAGAAGAGTTGTATACTTAGAGGAATCCTTTGAGATGAGGCAATATGGACTGAAGCCCTCCTTGGATTTACTGCTGCTGTTTATTCAGTGCTTACTGTGTGTTGGCTGTCACATTACGTGCTTTATAAACACTATCTCTAATGACTTTGAAGATAACTCTTTCATGATAACTGAACATCTGGGACTCAGATAACTTACCTGAGGACATACAGCTACTGAGTATAAGAGCCATGGCCCAAACTCTGACTGTTGGACTCTAAAGTTTGTGCTAACTTCTGTGCTCTGCCACTTCTCACCATATCACTACAAGGATAAGAATCTTACAATTTTGTATATTTAATTTTAAGCACAAATATTGACTCTTAATACTTGTTTCAGTATCAAGCCTGGAGCTGATATTTAGAGGAGAGTTACTTCTTGCTGGACAGCTTGTTAGTGCCTTGCCGTAGCTGTCCTATTCAATCATCCCGACAATCCCATGAGGGGGTCGAAAGGCACTATTAGTTGCAGGTTATGACCAAACACAATGATATTTAACTAAAGCACTATCTGCTATATTTAAAAATTCTCCAAGTATCTTGTGGCATGTTGTATCTATAAAAAAGAGTATCTTTCTCTCTCATAGTTTACAATTTAAGAGAGACTGTGTAAAAGTGAGAACATATTGACGTATGTAAAACTGTAAATATGAAACAGAAACAGATTAAACAGAGATGTAAATCATGTACCATGAAAAGCATTCCTAAAACATTGTGAATATTTCATAGAAAAAAATGTATCAATGGTACCTTCTACCTTTGGGAAATAGTGAGCTTGCTTTATTATGATGGTGCAGAGAATAGTTGAATAATTTAGACTCTATGACTCCTGGCCCTACATTCAGAAAGTGGGGTTATATACCCCAATATTTTATATTTTTTTATTTTTTAAAAAAATCTCTAGGCAGGAGATATTTTGGTAGGACACAAGACCATAGATTTGTCATTATATTTATATTTTATTTTCTACTTTTACTGTAGTGGATAATCCCCAAATGACTATCATGGAGTTAATCTATCACCATCTCCTTCCTGGGTCTTCTCTGAGGGAAGGTTGGCATATGAAGATATGTAGACACCTATGGTGTTCTGGGAAGCCGAGCATGTCTGGTGTAAGACATGTGAGATTTAAATGCATGCATGTGTTAGAAAAGTTGTGTCACCTTTCTAGCCCGCTAACTACAAACTACATATCTATCTTATGTATCTGTCGGCGTGTAAACTTTACTGGATGGAAATGTGGAGAATCTTAGAGTCAGGAGAGATCTTTAGAGAGCATCACATCCAAATTATCTTTCAAAGAAGATATTTGTTTCACAACATCGCTGATGTACAGTTGTCCATTCAGGCATAGGGAACTAGCTATCCCTCCTTAGGCTCTTTATGACTTACAGTACATTTGTTTCCTGGGGCTGCCATAACAAATTCCCACAAACTAGGTGACTCAGAACAACAGAAATTTTTTATCTCACAATTCCTGAGACTAGAAGTTTGAAATCATGGTAGGGCCATGTTAGCTTGAAAGCCTCTAGGGGAGGATCTTTCCTTTCTCCTCCAAACTTCTGATAGCCCCAGATTTTCCCTAGTTTATGGCAGCATAACATCAATCTCTGTCTCCCTCTCTACAGGGTGCTCTTCCTGTGTGTCTATCTCTTCACAGGGTCATCTTCTCCTGTCATAAAAACATCTGTCATATTGAATTAAGGGCCCACCCTATGACCTCCTCTTAATTTGTTTACATCTGCAAAGACTATTTCCAAATAAGGCCACAATATAGGAACCACAGGTTAAGGCTGCAACATATGCTTTTGGAGATCATAATTCAACCTGTACCACTTAGTATAACCAGAAGAGCTGAGAGATTTGCCTGAATATATTTCATTACTTATGCTCTATTCTTGGCTTTTTGGCTAAGAATCTTCCGTATCTTCTCAGGCTTGAAGCCCCTCAGCCCATCATTATTTCCTTATGACTATTATCTGCCCTACCTGATTTTGCAGGAAGATCTCAGACCCTTACAGATCAGCCATAATCCAGACCCATCTTAACTTGGCCATTCCAGGAAGCTTGTTCTATTGTGTAGGTTAAATTGTTTAAAGTTTGCTTTTGTCTTTGGTCAAAATCTGAGTCACTGTACTTTCCACCTTTGGTCAGAATTCTTTAGTTTCTCCCCTTGTAGTAACACAAAAACAATACATCTATTCTTAATAATAATGTCAGATTTTTTATAGCACTTTAATTTTTGAAGAGATTCCATATTATCAGATTAAATCTCAAGAAAAATTTCTTATAAATTAACATGCAATAAATTGCCCATAGTCTTACAATCTTTGAATTGTGAAACTTGAATTCCTCTTTAAGTCATCTGACTCCAGGGCTAGGTTTTTATATTGCACCTGCATTGTAGTTCTCTTCCTTACCACACTCTATGAAATATTTGACCAAACACTTACATAGCCTACCTTCGAGTAGTCCCATTCTCGCTGACATGCCCAAGATCAACTCATACAAATACTCCAGGAGACCTATGTTAGAATGTTTACAGTAGTGCTATTCACATTAGCAAAAACCTATGACAGCCGAAGAGGCCATTGACAGGAGAGTAAATGATCCGCTTTGCATATGAATTCAATGGAATGGTATTTAGCAGTCAAAATTATTAAAAAAAAACAAGGATGGATGTTACAAATATAATATTAAGTGAAAAACAAACTTCCAAAAGAATACATTAAATATAATACCTTTTAAATAAATCCAGAAACCATTAAAATGAAAAATATACTTTTAGGCTTATCTGGAGATGAGATCAAACTATATATAATGAAAGGAAGGGATAGATAATCACAGGATTCAAGATGGTGGTTACTTTAGGTTCTAAAGTGAGACAAGAAAATTCAGTAGTGCTGACCACATATTGGTCTTCAGCTATTACTGCTGTATAAGAAACCAACCGAAACTTAGTGCCATAAAATAACCATTTAATTATGTTCACAGATTCACTGGGTCAGGGATTTAGACAAGGCACAATGGGAATAAATTGTGTTTGCCCCATGATGTTACCGCCCCAACTGGGAGGACTCAAAGCATAAGGCTGATCAGAATCATCTGGAGACGTCTAGCAGTTGATGCTGGCTGGTGGCTTGAATGCCCATATGTGGCCTCTCCACACAGACTTTCAGTGTGGCTAGATTGAACTTCTTCGTAGAATGATGGCCAGATTTTAAGAGTCAGTATTCCTGGAGAGAAAGGAAAAAAGGCATGGCATCTTCATGATCTACCTAGTTTGCATAGTGTTCCTTTTGTAAACTCTGTTGGTGGAGGTAGTTACAATGGTCCTTTCAGTTTCAAAAGGAGGGTATATAAGCCCCATCATTCGGTGGATAGGGGGTCATTGTCACATTGTAAGAAGAGCATGTGGGATGGGAGTTATCTTTGTGGCCTCTGCCAGAAGTGGAAGTAAGTTACTGTCAAAGTTGTGGTATTTTGTTGGGTGGTACGTTCATGGGGTCTTACTGCATTATTGAAAAGAGCATCAAACAATCATATAAAATAAGTTAAAACATTCATGGATCAGTGATGAGAATGTGTCTTAAACCAACTATTATGATTATTATATTTTGATGTCCTTGAAGTCTAATAGACAAATGAAAAGAAACCTGAAGGTTAGTATTAATTTCCCTCACTTTGGATCCTCCAGCTTTCTTAAATGTGCTTTATACACTGGGCCTTTACACCCTCTCATCTTCTTGGTCATGCTCTTCTCTAAGTTCTCCAGTTAGTCAGCGTTTCTCTTAAAGTATCACACCAGAGGGCAGAGACGGATTATGTCCGTTCTATCAGTTAACTATTTGCTTTTGTTATCTGTATAGAATATTACTTTTAATACTGAAATATATACTCACTTTTTAGTACTCATATCACATTATCGGCTTGTACTAAGTTATAGTCAGTTGAAAACTTTTGCATTCTTCTTCAAGCCATACCATACTATATTTTTTATACCATTGAGTTCAGATTTTCTCATCTTAAGTTTTCAGGAGTCTCAATATAGTTATTTACATTTATCATTGTAAAATTTCAAATGGATTATTTTCAGTCCATTTTTCTGACCCTTGACATAAATTAGAATCTTCATTCTGTTACCTAGCCTATTGACTGTCCTTATCACTCTTTGTAATATTCACAAATTTGATTATCATGCTGATTATGTTTTGATCTGAGTTGATCAGGACAGGGCAAAGAACAGAATCCTGGCAAGGTTAACCTGGCATGATTTGTTTTTAGTGAATCTAGGCTCTCTTTCTTTTTAAAGGGACCAAAATTTATCAACTTACTTCTCATTTCAGCAGAACGTGGATACTGTATTTGCCAGGGTTTTTAGAACCTATTTAAATTGATTATATTCATTCATCATTCATTTATTCATTCATCTGCTGCCGGTCAAAAAGTGAATAAGATGTAGTCTCTAACTTCAAAGACCTACTTTTGTTTCTCCTGTTCTCCATCCCTTTGAAAACCAGGGCTTTGCCTATCTTTGGCCTCTGGCACAGCTCCGTTATTTCCATAAAAGTGCTGACAGAAGCTCAGATTTATGAATGTCATATTGAAAAAGTGAGGATAAGGTGAGAGGGCAGGAAATTACCACCTTATACAAAAACATCTTTGTGAAGGAGATAGAATTTCAGGAAGTCTTAAAACACTTGATGAATTTTGTATAAATCTTGACTGAATTTTGTTAGATTTGACATATACAGAGGTATAGTAGAATTCAGAACAAATTATTAACTTGTCCTGAACTACGTAGTAAATGTGAACGTTTTTACTGCTGCTGGAATAAATCTTAGCATGGAGGACTACTATCATACCACTCACACTAAAACTGGTTTTCTTTAAAAAAAATAACCTTACTACAATTTTCACTTGAAGTTTTATTTTGATATTCTGTGTGTGCACATAATACTAGGCTAAAAAAGCTTCTGGAAACAGTGCCTCAGACATTGTAAAGGCAAAGTATACAAATTTTATTGTAGAACGCAACTTTTTTTTTCAAAGCAGTAACTTTTTACTGCCTTGTTGTGTTCCATTATTGTGCTAATAAATCTATTGGCATAAGAAATTGGGGTTTTGCTGTAAGTAAGCCAAGTGTAACTTTTTTCCAAAACTAGGTAGCTAAAATTGTCACTTGATGACTAAGAGGGATCTCATTTTACCATTGTTAGTCTTTTCAACCAAAATGTTACCCGTAATGCTGTGTTTGTGCATAATGCTGTGTGTGTATGTGTGTGTGTGTGTGTATACACACATTTTACTGCCACTCCTTTACCTGTCATCCCCTTACCCCTTGCCTAATAGTTTCTATCTTCTTTCAGGGTGGAAAAGGGAGAAAAAAATAAACATTTTCCAGTTTTGTTTCCCTAATACTGTTGTTTCTTTTTTCTTTTCTTTTTTTCTTTTGAGACAGGGTCTCACTCTGTCACCCAGGATAGAGTGCAGTGGCACAATCTCGCCTCACTGTAGCCTCTGCCTTCCAGACTCAAGCAATTCTCCCACCTCAGCCTCTGGAGTAACTGGGACCACAGGTGTGCACCACCACACCTGGCTAACTTTTGTACTTTTCAAAGATGAGATTTCACCATGTTATCCAGGCTGGTCTCAAACTCCTGGGCTCAAGCGATCTGCCCTCCTTGACATCCTAAAGTGCTGGGATTACAGGCATGAGTCATTATGCCAGGCCCTGTTGTTTCTCTTCTCAGATAATATATTATTAGCCAAACTGAAGGTGATAGGTGTATTAGATTTGGGATGGCTTGAGTGACAGGGTTGTTTTTCTTAGGGCTTCTTAGAGAATTCTTAGAGAGATTCTGAAGAAAAAAGAAACAGAAGTCATATAAAGAATGTAGAAATGATAAGGTTGTAAAAATTGTTGCCACATCTTCAAGAATATTTCTTCAGTTACTGTGTAAGTTAGCCCCGGACTGACTTTTTTACCCCCAGAAAAAGTGAACTCTTACTATTATTATTTTTCTCTGTTTTTGTGGGAGAAGTGTGAGGAACAGAGGCAGAGCATGGAGCAGTGCTGAAGAAGGGGAAAGGATAAAGGTGGGGGTAGGATGTCTTATATAATTAGAGGGAGGCTTGGGTAGGAACTTAAATGAGATTTCTTATTACATTCTGAAATTGGAGACAATTTGGGGGAACAGCATTAGTGATTTTGGCCAATACAATGTCCTGTTTGGTGTTGGGCATGATAAAGCCAATTTCAAGCAAATTTCTGTGACCCTATTTTTCTCTGTTTGTGCTACGTTAGAGAAGAAAGATGGACAATGGCTCTGAACTGGCTGCTTTAATTGGCTAATGGGAAGGTGAAGTCAGAATAGCAGTACGTGTGGCAAATTATAATCAGTTCATTTATAAATTATTAGTTATTAAAATTAGATCACTACTGTACTTTCTTTTTGGACACAGCATGAGTTTGTAAACTTAAAGACGACCACTGCTTCCCTGAAAGCTCTTCTAGGAGTTCATCCAGATACAGATTGTTAGTATGCAAAATCTTCACTAAAATGATAGTAGTAAAATTTCTATTTTATAACCTTCTGTTTTCAAGCAATTTGTCATCTGTTCCTGCTACTATTTGTATTTCTTTCCCATGTTTTATTCCCACTTTATTTAGTCTTTAACTTATCCCTAGAAGTCTTCCATTGTTGATTGAAATTTTTAAGATAAGAAACAATTATTAATTTATTTCCACTGAAAGTTGATCTGAATGGGTACCTGCCTACAGTCAATTTTCTTTACCCCCTTTCTGAGTGAATTCATGTGAAAATCTCTTGAAAGTATGGGCCTTCTCTTCTTAAGAATATACCTCCATAATTTTGCATACAGTTTCATGAGGATAAATTTCCCTTAAAGGTATAGGGATCTCAAATTAATAACACTTTTATGGGGAATGTAGGATGGCAAGGGTAAGAATGGATTATATCATTAGGGTCTACACATATGGTTAAGGTCTAGACAGGAAAAACAGCAGATAGGTGTTACACATCTTTGCACAGCCCATTTCTTGATGGTGTAGGAGCTTCTTTAATTAAAATAGGATGGGAATAGCTGGCCACCAGCTAGCACTGGCAACACAACAAGAATGTCAATAAATGCATCACAGAAGAAAACTTACAGGCACAGCTGTTTCTAATGGAGACTATGAGTCTGTACCCCTACAGACAAGAGCTTCAGGTTTTTCCATTCCAATCACACTTGCTGTAGCATCCTTAATGTTGAAAATAAACTGAGAACTTCCCCAGAACTGTTAAAAAATACCACCAAGGGCATTTAGTCTTTGTAAAGCCTTGGAAAAGTAGTTAATTCTGAACAACTCACCACATGTCTTATTGTGAGTCACTGAGAAAACAAACAAATGAACTCCACAACTCATGACTTGGTTGTCTCCTTTAACTGGTAGACCGCAATACCATTGGCAAGAGGAGAGGGCTTGCTTCCAGGATGCAACGTCCAAAGTGGAGGGCAGGGAGCACTGGTGAGCATGTAATGACAGTTACCAAGCGGCACACAGGGATGCGGCGCATCCTAGGGTGGGGTCAGGAGTGATTCCTGGACAAGTCAGAACTCACAGCTGCTGGTTTTATTCTCTACATTTGGCAGCTCCCTTTTTCTCCTCCCTCAGTTTCCATAGCCTTAAAGCAGGGGCCAATGTGAGCTTGCAGTGAGAGAATACAGATCAGCGTTTTGAAATCTGTGAATCATTAATCTAATAGAAAGTGTTGTAATTTTCCACTTTTACTAATTAATTGAAAAATGATGGTAAATAAAGCAAATTCCCCTACTTCTTTTCCTAGTGTTGGTAACCTTTTCTGAAGTCAATAGAAGCTCTAAAGCAGGCAAAATATGGGAGTTTGGGTGTACATATTCTTATTCTGGTGGGGGACAAACAGGCTTGAAAATGTGAAAAAATAGTGTAGCTGCCACAAATCCTTTCTTCTCAAAATGGATCGGAGCCAATTTTGTTCTGTAGTACTGATGGAAAAGAAAGAAGTTAGCAATGTACCTGAAAGAAAAGGGAAGATAACTAAATTTTTCAATATTCATGTGCCAGGCACGTTCTCAACTACTTTACATATTTTATCTAACATAATTCGTACAACACAAGAAGAAAGCTGTAGCTCAGAGAAATTAGGTGGCTTTCCTGTCACACAGCTGGGTATCAAAGCTAAGATTTAAACCTATCTGTCCAACTCAAAAGCATATGTTCTTCCTACCATACCATACTGCATTTTACCCTAGGCATTTTATAGGGAAATAGGCTTAATCTAATCAAGCATGGGGAATGGGATAGATCACTTAATTATCCATTCAATAAGCCTTCCTTAAATGTGTATTATATACAGGGCACTACTATACAGTGGATATATAAAGAATAAGAGAGTACTCACTCTCAGGAGCTCAAGATCAAAACTGCTTCTATCCATCTATATTTGCCAGCAAAGAGAAACTTGTTAAATAATGATAGAAGCAACTCCCAAACATTATTCAAATCTTTTTAATTAACAAGAAGCTTCATTCATAAAGCTTCTTAAACTGAGAGTTTATCAAATATCCTGGGATGGTCATGTCCCCAAATTTCATGCCACATCTGAGATTTTAACTGGAATGAATTTATTTACCTCAATGGTTGAGAGAGAGAGAGAGAGAGGCATAATTGTCTATTATATGCTCTGGCAAGGATTACTTAAATTTCAGAGCTATCTAGTTTATAGAAGCCTGGAGAGTCTTGGAGAATTAGATCCAGATTCAATAAAATGATATTAATGTATCCCTGAGTTTTAAGCTGCTGTGCTGTGAGACAATGCCCTCACATCATGTGAGAAGTTATATTTTTTAAAGTATTTATTTTGGTTGGGGCTGAGATATTTATCTCCATTGCCTAGACATTTTGGATTTTGCTTCAGAAGAGATTCCAGATGTTGCTTACAAGAAGCAAACTCTAATCTCTTAATGTCAAAATGTACAACAAAAGAACGAGGAATAAGGTACAAACAGCAAAACAAACACGATGCTTTTTACTTGACGAGTCTGCCAGCAGAGGGCAATATTAGTTTTCACACTGTGCTAATACCCCTCGTGATTTTAAACCGTTAAGTATAAAATAGCTATTTGGTAGAAATCTTAGACTCTAAAGTATTTTTGTTCCTGGCAGATATGAACAGGAACATAGTAGAAGCAAAGATAAAGCATGGTGTTGAGTATTAGAATTCCAACATCTCTGATAAAAATTAAGCTTATTTATTTTCATTGCTAGGAAAACGCTAGACATTTGCTGATTATAATTCAGCTGGAGGGTTACCACCTCTTTATGGTATTTCTCTATTCTCCAGCACACAGAAAGTTTTCAGTGACTATTCATCGAGTAACTTATGAGTAAATAAATGCTGATCAAATAGAGATGTGTGTATGGGTTGGGGTGGAGGCCAAGGGTAGGATGAAAACTTCTTACACTCCCCCTCTCATTTAGAATGCAATCATTTCTGTGCATGTCTTCGTTGAATTTTTCATACGGCACTTTGGAAACTGCTTTCTGGTCTTTCTAGCAATTTTAGGCTAACCTTAAATCAATGAATGTAATCATCATAGCTTGCATTAGTAAAAGATGAATGCTATTGCTGAACTTTCCATAGGAGAGTTCCAAGCCTTACTTAATATTGGTAAAGATATTTGGCTAGACTGGATTTATGAAAAGTAAGATTAGGAAAAGAAAATATTATTTATCAAGTGCTAGTTGAATTAAATGAGCCACTTGACAGAACTAAAGCCAGAAAGACTCAAACTGATTTTTTTTAGGCTGAATTAAAAGGAGAGATACAATACACATTGTGAGTCAATATGTGTCTGCTTGGTATCTATGTGTCTTATTTTTTCAATTTTAGTATGCAGTTATTATTTTACTTCCATAAATGATAGCAACAACATTGGTTGTTTGAATTAATTAGTTGGCATTATGCCCAATTTTTGTCTCAACATCTGTTAAATGCATTTCTAAATCTATACTCTGTTTCACCATACAGCTAAATATTTAACATGAGAGAATGCCCTCTGGGGATGACTGCATGAGTCTTATGTTTCCAATAGTTCATCATATATTTGTTTTTAGAAACTCCACCTTAAGGCAAAAATTACAGTTCTAGTGGAAAGAAACCTTCTTCTGTGTACTCTTGATGTTTAGGTGTTTGGCCAGACTAAAAGTCACAGCAAAAGAAATTTGTGGAGATGATTTAAATATAGTACTGCAAATCCTCTACAGGGAGATTTGGGATTAGCTGCAGTGTGAGTGGAAGGATTTTTCTGAAATTTGCCCATCAAATTTTAGCAAGGTGTTCCCATCAGAGTCATTTAGAGTATAACTTTCTTTGCTCTGCTGAAGGTTCCTTGGCTGGGTTAATAAGGTCAAGTTCCATAAGAAAATAACCTGATCTACCATCAGTAAGGCGTTCTGTTTAAGCAGTTTTTCTCAGGGAATATTTGGGTTTATGCTGATGTAGGCACACTCTTGTTCAGCATTGACTGACAGCTGCAAAGCAACAAGCTAGTATTGAGCTGGAGTTTGTCATCAAATATAGTCAAACTAAGTGATCCACATATTAATGACTTCAGCCTCATTAGCAAGCTCTTCTGATTAAAGCAGTTGCAATTTATTATATTAATAGATAAGGTTTTGAAAAAATATATGAATCTCTTCTCCCAATGTTTCAGAATCCAATGCTATCTTTTCAAAGCTTTGACTTAATGGCAATAATTTGCCAATGGCCATAAGGAACCACAGCATCGTTGTTTTAGGGCACATTTCCAATACTTATTTATGCTATACAGTGCCTTTAGTTTGATTTCCAATAGGACTGATGGAATTTCTTTTAGATGTTTTGTCTTCTAAGTGTAAGACTTTATTCCGAGGGTCAAATACACTTGTAAATGTGCAAGTTGTCAGTTTCAAAATGGAGTCACTTGTGTTTTTAAAAACCATGACAAAGCCAGGGAAACCCATGAAGGAAGGGTTATCATGCACAAATGCCAGATTAAAAAACTATCACAAAAGACTCCAAAAAGTTCAACCTTGCATAAGGGCCATTGCAAACTTCTACAAACAAAAATTATTCTTTGAGGACATCTGCCCAGTAACTGTCTGTCCAATCTTGGACTGGTGCTACCCTAGTTATTTATTGATCCTTACAGCCAAGAATAATTACCTCAAAAATTATGTAATTCTCTTCATTTTTCCTTTAAAAACTTTTGTCTCCCTTTACCTCCCTGAATACACACATAGTTTATTATGACAGGCATATTCCTATGGCAATGCCCTATTCTTGAATAAATATTATTTTCTTTTAGTGAGCCTCTCTCTGTTTGTTATTTAGGTGGACATAAATTTTGATGGATTATTTAATTCACTTCATGAAGTATAGATGACAAATGACTAATAAAAATGATTTGTATTGATGTGATTATATTCATGCCTCTTTAAAAATGATTTGTTGGCTACTTTTTACAACGTATTTATTTAATTTGTACCTAACCTTGAACTTTTACAATAGCTTTAGGTTTATTGAAAAGTTAGGAAGATAGAACAGAGAGTTCCTATATATGCTACACCTAGTTTCCTGTATGGCTAATATCTTATATTGGTATGGTACATTTGTTATAATGAATGAACCGGTATTAAACATTATTATCAACTAAACTCCATACTTTATTGATATTTCCTCAGCCATACATTTTCTGTTCCAATATTCTATCCAGGATACATTACACATTAGGCTTCTCTAGATTGTGACATAAATCTTGGGAGGATTCTTGAAAGGAAGAGCATAGGCTGGGTGCCGTGGCCCACGCCTGTAATCCCAGCACTTTGCGAGGCTGAGGCAGGCAGATCACGAGGTCAAGAGATCAAGACCATCCTGGCCAACATGGTGAAACCCCGTATCTACTAAAAAATACAAAAATTAGCTGGACGTGGTGGCGCGCGCCTGTAGTCCCAGCTACTAGGGATGCTGAGGCAGGAGAACTGCTTGAACCAGGGAGGCGGAGGTTGCAGTGAGCCGAGATCACACCACTGCACTCCAGCTTGGCACCTGGCAGCAGAGACTATTTGGAATTCTTCTGCATGGGAGATTCGTCTATATTCCCTTATTTATTCAATTATTTACTTACATCCTTGTGGACTCAGGACATTTATTTTATATTTTGAGTTTTAATTTAATAGTGTATTTTGTTGCTTAAATTGTTACAGCTTTGTTCACTGGGCATTCTTTTACTGGCACCTGTGTCTCTTTAACATATCCCACCATTGTGTGTACATGTGCTTTACATTTTTATTTTTTGCATTTCCTTCATCTCTGGCCACTCTAAGATGTTCATCTTATATATTCCCTGTCGCAGCCTCAGAATCTACCATTTCTCCAAGGAATCCTGGCTTCTTTTATGGAAAATTGGCATTAGAAATCAATATTTGATACATTTTGAAGTCAAGCTGGTAAAAAGAAAAACAATCCATATTTGGGCACTAATTGTGCTCATTGCTCTTGAGGTGTCATTACTTTTAGCTCACGTCAGCTGACAGCAAGAATATACGTGTGCATACTAACATATATACATACATCTATAAGTATTAATATATACTCATGTTAGTCTGCATTAAGTCAAACATGAGTTCATGCTGATGTCTCCAATGCTACTCCATCACCAAAGGATCACTCCAGCCTTCTGGGGACTTGTTACTTAAAAAAATACAAAAAAGACTTTTAACTTAGTGTAGGCTGAAAATAAAAAGGAAAGAAAGAAGCCTGGTGTTTATGATATATTCTACTATTTCTCCAAGCAACCTGGAATTGTTTACTGCCTTTTCATTAATGTGATTTAATTGGACTGAGCTATTTTTTTAAGTAAAGGCAGAAGACTTGGACACAGTTTATTATTATTGAAGTCAACACTTTTCTTCTTTCATTAATTGGTATGGAAAGAAAAGTATGTGAAAGATTGTGACCAGCTCTAGTTTTTCTGCAAACAGAACAAGAAGAAAGAGGCTTAAATTTCGTTGGAAGAAATATAAGGGAAAATACTGTGATATAGAGAGTTACTGAATGCTGGAATGTAAGATAAGAAGAGAAATTAGTGACTGTTCCTTAAAATTAGGACAGATTCCTAGTTGTCTAGAGTAGTAGGTGTTTTTCTGATTTTCAAAACTCTTTTTTCCTCTTTGAATTCTGGGATTTTACTACTTATAATTAAGGACTTTGCCTAGGAAAATCCCTATCTTGAAGATACGAGAAGGAGATCTAAAAAAGGAGAAAAAAAGAATAGATTATATCTACTACCCAACCTGTTCTCTAATAGCTTTTCATATTCTTCAACATCAAGTAAATCCATACTAGAATATTGATCTGCCCCTTTTCAAGCTCCTTATGTTAATGGAAACTGGTCATAAGCACTAATGGATGTTTCCTTTTCATAAACAGATGACTAGATATTCCCAACTTCATACTATTCTTTTTTTCTTTTTATAAAAAAGCTTTTATTATATTTTTAAAACTACATTCTGCTAAATTGTCCCCACTTCTTTCATTACCTGTCTGGAAGTAAGTAATGATGTTTTATCTACACAAGATGATTTAAACAATGATTTTGAACTTAGAATGATTGGCGTTCTCTACAGAACATTTATTTTTCTAGGAATGTTGTGCTTAGGCTAATAATACAATTATTTTGCATGGGAGCAGTGGAGTGTATTAGAAAGAGTCCTGCATGACCTGAGTTTTACTCCTGGCTGTACATGCCATGGAAGTGATCTCGGATAAATTGCTTGTCATTCTGAGTTTAGTTTGCTCATCTTTGAGATGGTTGTAGAAATACTTATCTTACAAGGTCGTCGTGGATATTAAATGTGTTCATGAGTTCACCCATGTGTTAAGAATATTCTTAAAGTTGTCACACGGGGTGACACATGCCTAGCTACGGGGGGTAGGGGGAGTTGGGGCTGAGGCGGAAGGATTGCTTGAGCTGAAGAATTTGAGACCAGCCTGGGAAATATAGCAAGACCTTGACTCAGAAAACATATATGCATGTATGTGTGTATGTGTATGTATGTATATATATATATATATATATATATATGTGTGTGTGTGTGTGTGTGTGTGTGTGTGTGTGTGTGTATAATATGCTTAGAGTACTTAGATGGCAGTTATTATTATGGTTATTATTAATCATAATGAATTCGGCAACTCATCAAAGAAACATTATTGAAACCCTACCGTGTAAAATACTGTGTAAATGTAAATTTTACAGAATGTGTAAAAATGAATAAAACACTATGTGTTCATAAAAATGAATAAAACACAGACCTTATTTTCATGGAGTTTATGGCATTGGGGAAAATATGAAATTACTTTGAATTTGTAAATAAGAGAGAAAACTCAGAAAAATACTCATAAGCAGGAAAAGACTCATTCAATAACAAAGAATGCTTCATGGATAATTCACAAAGCAAAAGAAACCAAAACTCTTTTTTTCCTAAAAAGATCAATATAATTATAATGTATATATCATATTAATGATGAAACTTTGCAGTATACTATAAAGTAATTGTATATTTTAAAGCTTAAAAATTTTCAATTTTACTGTAAAGTCATAGAGAAAACAGACTAAAGGAAAAAGAAAGAGAATAAAAGTGAAGGGGAAAGAAATGAGCTGTGAGAACTTGCACAGATGACCTAACCTCTTTGTGTTAATTTCATCTTTAATTTTCTCTTCTGTGAAATGGGCATCATTCTATTAACTACCTTATAGTTTTGGAATGAGAATTAAAGGTGATAGTGCATTAATGCATATAAAGCACTTAAGGCTGGGTGTGGTGGCTAATGCCTATAATTCTAGCAATTCGGGAGGCTGAGGTGGGTGGATTATGTGAGGTCAGGAGTTTGAGACTGGCCTGGCCAACATGGTGAAACCCCATTTCTACTAAAAACACTAAAATTAGCTGAGCATGGTGGCACATGTCTGTAGTCCCAGCTACTTGGGAGGCTGATGCAGGAGAATCACTGGAACCTGGGAGGTGGAGGGTACAGTGAGCAGACATCACGCCACTGCACTCCAGCCTGGGCAACAGAGTGAGACTCTGTATCAAAAATATATATTATCTATCTATCTATATATATCACTTAAAATAGTGCCTGGGACATAATAAGCACTCAATAAATATTAGCTATTACAATTGGTAAGGTGCAAGAGTGGTCATCACAAGCTCAAAATATACTTCTACACGGACTCAAATTATTTTTGTGAGATCTTAGACAAGTCATTCTCTGGGCCTCAGTTTTCTCTCTGTGTAAGGTCCTGGAGTAGAAAAATGATCTTTACATTTTTTTTCCAGCTTTTGAATTGGGGTAAAGGAACAGAAGAGACTGGGTGTGAGAGTTGCTTGGGCCCTGTGAGAGGAGGGGTATGTTTGAGAGGACATCTCGAGACGGGTCATTGGGAATAAATTTTTAATTTCTTCCCTTTTTTTCAGAAAATGAAGCAGAGATATTATTGGTTCGAGTCTTTATTTCTCCTTAAGTATTCATTAGACTTCACAAGACATTTTTTCAAGTAGTATGAGGACAGCTTGAAGGTCTTGATCTTTATTTGGGGGTATGTGCGCTGGGATGGAGAGCTGAGGTCCTTGTAGAGAAGACCACAATTGATAAACAAACCAGATTCACAAGTCCTAGAAAACTAGGGCCCCAGCTGAGCCTAAAAAGTGGCTCCTTTTGGACAAGCTACCAGACCCATGTTTTCTATGTTCTCTTGCATTTGTTGCGAGCCAGTTTTCTCTTCTGAGGCAGCGTACTTCCTGTTCTATGATGGGAATGTTGCCTATAAGGAGTAAAAGACTAGGCCCTCGGTGCTTTTCCCTCTCCTGCTTGTTTCCCTTGCTGACCAAAGGCTTCCTGGCTTCATTAAAAAAAAGTAGAAGCTGAGTATTACATTCCCCAAAGTATGCCATGAGAGTTACTCTGTGCTTTTTTTCTCTTTAGTACCAAAGGAGAATAAGAATGTAAACATCTGTTTTATATAAGCTAATTCCAGACTTAAACTTGATTAGTATAAGAGAATATTCTGTGTGATTAGTTTTCCAGTTATAACATGATGGCTTTCTGTCCTTTTATTGCCTTCCTAAAGGAGACAAGGGAAGAACAAATCTTTCTTTTTTTTTATAAGTGTCCTAGCATTGCCAAGTATAACCATTGTGATTGGTGCAAAAGGACTGTACTTTAAATTCAATGGCAATAGCAAGTTACTTGGCTTGTAGAAATGTACTAAAGTAAACATAAAATAACTGTGGGCCTCATTACGTAGAGAACAAGACATTTTGGGAAGGATCACTGAGAATAACATCAAGCCATTTGTGATTTGCAGGAGGCAGTCTGCTACAAAGCAGTGTTTTTACATACTGCTTTATAGCAATCATCTTCACAACCCTTATTAATTCAAAGCTTTTCTGAACTAGGCTTTGTCAGGCTGAGTGTGATAAATGCTTCCAATTAAGGGATCACTTAAAATATTTAAACAGTAAGCACAGTCTTATCTTCTCCAGAGCAGGTAGAAGATTTTCAAGGGAGAAAACTGAATTGAAGAGAGGATTTTATCAGTGACATTATTGGAAATGTGCTGGACTGCTTAAAAGACAATGAAAGACAATGTTACTTTTTCCTTTGCCTCATTCCCCCATCCCCACCATCCAATATAACATTAATGATAAGAATCTATGTAAGGAGACTTTTGAGAATAATTTGGTGATTATTATCATGAAGCTAGAAATGTCCCATAATCTGCTACATGTTGCTGCAAAGTCCACCATTGTATATGTAAATGCTAGAAGCAGCAACTCCCTTCTCTGCTTTCATCCCCTTCCTCCCAGGACTTCTAAGACTTCTAAGATCAAGGATAGATATCAGTTTCTGATTAACTGAAAACGTCTTTTATTTTTCTCTTTTCTCCTTTTCTCTGTCCCCATAGCCTTTAAAGGATACTTTTGGTTTGTGCTTCTTTGGAGCTACCTATGCAGATCTTTTCATAAAAAGCAACTGAAAATTACCAAATCATGTTGATCTTGAATTCATATCACTCCCTGCATTATCCATTACTATTATTTTAGTTCACTTCCTTGTACTTATGGCCAGAAGGCAGCTTTGCAAAGCAGCAGAGGCTCTGGAGTGAGATTGCTTGGGTTCAAGTCTTGGCTCTACTGCTCCCTTCCGTAGAATTCAGGCAAATTGCTTAACTCTCCAAGTCTCAGTTTCCTTAGATGAAGAATATCATCAATGTTATTATTGCAACCTACTCTTTTTGTTTTGTTTTGTTTTTCCAGTTTACTTCCCTTATTCCATCTCTCATACATCCAGGGGTTTTGTAAAGTATGACTCTTTTTACTCTTCAGCTTAAATTCCTTTTGTGTCTTTAGGATGTAGTCTAAGCCTTTACAACTGGTATCAAGGCTGCTATATGCTTGGCTCCCTTTTGTACTTTCTCCACACTTGAATCTTACCTGCAGTTCTGTAAATGGTCATGTCCCTTCACCCCTAACCACAACTGAGGCCTGGTAAGTTTCTACATATTCTACACTTACTTGAGATGCCATACTTTCTGGGACACCTTCCCTGATTTGCCTTTCCTGAGAAAGGTGCCTGCCCTATTTGCTTCCTTAGAATGCTGGGTTTAATCTTTCAGAACATTCTTAAGCTGTTTGCTCAACCCTGCAAAACTGTAAGTCCCTTAAGGGCAGGGACTGACTTTTCTCTCTCTAGTACTTAGTATAATCTCTGGCAAAATAATAGGTATTCCAGAAATTTCTTGAGGAAATAACTGAGTGTACAGTTTGGGGTTCAGAGACAATAGAGGGTTCAGGTTATTAACTATGCCATTTTAATGGACTTTGTCTGTCAAATAAGGGGTAATATTGGATAATACCCAAGAATTACTTGGATTAGGTCAGTTTATTGGACGCTTGTTTTTCATCACTTCACATATCATTATTTCTGAGGAATACTTTCACTTGAGCTTCACCGTTGTTGTATTTTATCCCAATCCCTCCTACTCTCATCTTGGGCTGGGCCCTTTTCCTAACTCAATCATGTTCTCTTGATTTATATTCTTGGTATCCTCAGCTGACTGCTTGTCAAAATCTAATGTCAGGGGTTCATTTATCCTAAAGTGTAAATAAGATTTCCGTCCAGGGACTACTCTGCCCTAGAGAGCTACATTTTAAAACAAGACCAAACTTTATTGAAAAGGAATGAGAGGCACTCCTGTGTCCCAAGTCATACATTCATCAATATATGAGACTTAAGAGATGCATTTGAGACTATGGAAGATATAAATGTATTTCTCCATATATACATATATATGTGAAAATGCCTTTTAGGTATTAAATGTTCCTTTTCTTTGTCACCCTCTTTCCCAACTACAGTGCCCTGTGGATTTAAAATACATTCTTAAGTGCTATCACCCACTTGATGGTGATGAGGCTACAAAAGACCTAAAAGCAATCAACTTTATAATGTACTTTTATACTGGCTATCTTTCTTCCTTACTTCATTACCTCTGCCCCTCATGCCTGTACCCTGGGGTCACACTCCAAACCATCTCTAGTCAGACTGGAAAACCCCATGATTCATAGAGTACTGGGCAGAGTATACAGAAGGGTCTTTTCTTAGTAGTGGAAATACTTAGCCCTACAAACTGAATACTGCTTTGGTTTCACCTAACAAATTTTAAATAGAAGCCCTAAAAGGATCAAACTGTTTCTAAGCAACTTAATTCTGTCCCAGAATAAAGTCCAAGCATACTGATAGGAATACAAAGATATCCTTGTTATCCTAACAAAGTTAAATTCACAATGTCTGTTAGGTAGTCAAGGATTATGAGGCCTGAAAATACGCAAGAAAATATAATCCATAACAAGTAGGAGTACTGACCAATTGAAACTGACCCAGAACTAACACAGATATTAAAATGATCAAGTGTACACATTAAAGTTATTATAATTGTGTTCTATTTATACACTTAAAGGGAGAAAAGGAAGACATAAAAAAGGTCCAAATTAAACTTCTACAGTTGAAAACTATAATGTCTGAGATGAAAAATACATTGGATGAGGCAATTGGCAGATTAGATAAGAAGTAAAGGTTAATGAAGAAATAGTTATGGAAACTATAAAATATGAAACATAGTGATAAAAGAAAATAATTTGCTTTAAATGAACAGAGCATCAGTGCACTGTGTAATTGGGGCCCCTATAGGTTAGGAGGTTGAAGACAGAAAAAATGACCCCAAATGTCCACATTTGATGAAAACAGATGGAAGAAGTATAAGAAATATGAGGGGAGGCACATCAATGTACATCATAATCAAATTGCTCAAAAACAGTAATAAGAAAACTCTTAAAAACAAGAGAAAAGAGACATGGCTTATATAGAACAAGTAAGTACAAAGATGATAGAAATTTTGTTTTTAATGGAAACAATACAAGCAAGAAGATAAATAGAAGTACTGAAACAGAAACAAAAATCTGTCTACCTAGAATTCTTTACTCAGAAAAAAAAATCTTTGATAAACAAAAGTGAAATAAAAACTTTTTCAAACATACAGAAGTGAAAGAATTTGTCTTTAGTAGAACTGCATTACTGGAATTATTAAAGAAAGTCTCTTAGGGAGAAGGAAAATGATACCAGATGGAAATCTGGATTTACACAAAGAAATGAACAGCACCAAAAATGATAACTACCTGGGTAAATGTGCTAATTATTTCTTATTTAGAGCCCTTTAAGAGATAACTGACTCCTTATGCAAAAAAAAAAAAAAA
This sequence comes from Cacajao melanocephalus, assembly GCA_963573385.1. Taxonomy (NCBI): domain Eukaryota; kingdom Metazoa; phylum Chordata; class Mammalia; order Primates; family Pitheciidae; genus Cacajao; species Cacajao melanocephalus. The sequence goes on along the minus strand of CAUYLG010041964.1, from coordinate 59,844 downwards.
TCAGTGTAATGTGGGATTTAAAATATAGTAATGTGCAATAAAAATGACAAAAATGGTAAAAAGTCAGGAGGGGAGAAATGGATGTATATTAGTTTAAGGTTCTTATACATGAAGTGGTATAACAGTACATGAAGCAAGGCTGGTAAATTAAAGATGTATACTATAAACTGTAAAGCAACCGCTAAAATAAAGACTTTGGGCCAATAAACTAGCAATGGAGGTAAAAGGAATCATACAAAATATTCAAAAAGAAGGCAAACAAAGAAAAAGGTAACAAAGAATAGATGGGACAAATAGAAAACAAATAGCATGATGGCAGATTTAAACTCAACCATATCCATAATCACACAGAGTGTAAAAGGTCTAAGCACACAAATTAAAAGGCAGAGATATTAGACTGGATGAAAAAGCAAGACCCAATTTTAGGGTGACTACCTAAAATACACTTTAAATGTACAGAAAAAAATAAGTTAAAAGTGAAAGGATAGAAAATAATACACCATGCAACACTAATCAAAAGAAAGTTGCAGTGGCTATGTTAATATCAGACAAATTATATTTTGGAACAAAGAATACTTCCAGGGACAATGAAGGCAACTTCATAATGATAAAGGCGCCAGTTCATCAAGAGGACATAATAATCCTAAATGCTTATGTAACTAACCACAGAGCTTCAAATACATGAAGCTAAAACTCATAGAACTGCAAGAAGAAATACACACATCCACAATTATGATCAGAGATTTCAATACCAATCTCAATTAACTGATAGAATAGGCAGAAATCACTAAGGACATAGAAGATTTGAACGTTATTAAACAACTTGACCTAATTAACATTTATAGAACATTCCACCCAATAGCATTCTTTTCAAGTGCACATGGAATTAAGAGATCATTTAATCCTTATTAGGTGGGTGCTATCATGATTCCTGTTTACAATTGAGTAAACACAGGTCTGAAAAAGTCTGGTAACCTTTGGAAGGTCACACAGTTAAATACCACAGCTGGGCTTTGAACCCAGGGTATCTGACCCAGAACTCTTCATCACTAGGCTCTGTGGCCTCCCTTGCACACCTGGAATAGCTCAGGTCTCTATGACTTAGAACAAAATCCTTTTAAAGTCAACAACGGAATGGGAGACTCAAATAGCATTCTCTAAATACTGTTTGGAAAGGAAGTACCTTCCCCCTTTCCTCTCATATTCCCACTCAGCCCAAATGGCCTGTCTGCTTCCTTTAAGTGACATGACTTATAGGTATCATAAACTCGGGTTCCACAGCCGCTGGGCTGGAAGAGACGACAGCTGTAGACTAGGAAAGGTTGGTGGGAGCTGACTCTTCCTCAGGCTGCATCCTGGTTGGGTGGGTGGTCTAATATACATCCAAACAGAGATCAGGATGCCTGTCTGCCCCTCTTTAAATGCTAGGATCTGGACAACAACTCCTAGGGAAGGAAATGCGTTTCTATGAAAATGAAGCAAAGAATCCTTAGTTCATGGTAGGCTTTCTTTGTCTATCCTCCTTGGTACTGTAATGTATATAACAAACGCAACACGGAAAAACGTTGGCATGTCTTCCAGGGTGAGGTTTCCTTCTTGACTGGCAAGAAAATGCCATAGAGGGGAGCACCTTCCGAATGGATCTTTGGCTGAGACGTGAGGCATGAGTGTCCAGGGGAGGAAATGTGCCACGGGGATTGTATTCTGCCTTACTATGCTGCGCAGAGGATTCAAACTGCTCAGCAAGTGTGAATCTCGATAATACGATTCAAAAATCCGTTTTCTCTTTAATATGAACGCAATGTCCCATTCTTTCCCCACACCTCTCCCGCCCCTCCTCTTGGCCTTTCTACGGGGCTTCCATCCTGTATTCACATCCCCCTACAATGAGTGACTCCCAGTTCTTGTCTCTCATTTCCCTGAGCAGCCCCTTTCCTCTTCCTGGGCGTCTTGCCCCTGCAGCGTTCTCGTCCCCCGCTTCCCCGCAGTCCACGGTCTCCGAGGAGATCCAAGCGCCATAGTGCGGCGGCAGCGCAGCTGAGAGAAATTTCCAGCTCCCCCTCCTGGCTGGGCTGAGTGGTGGGCTGAGAGACCGGAGGAGGGGCTGGGGCGTCTTGACCTCAGGGGAGAATTAGGCGCGAGGCGTCTGAGGCAGCGTGGTACGCAAGAGAAAAACACAATTCCCTTTGGGCTGGTGTGGTGTCCCTCTGTTTGGGTCTTTGCCACACATTCTTGAAAGCCATTGTTTACACTGGGGTTTTGCAGGTTAGGGACGGTGCGGGTGGGAACCGAGCGGGCACTGTAAGCGCTTCCCTGGTACTGGATTGACCCTACAATCGGAGGAGGGAAAAGTCACCCTCCAGGGGGCCTCCGGAGCAAGGCGGGGAGCGCGGCAACTGGCCAATCAGGAGGCGAGGCCGACCCGGGCTTCCCCTCGTCGCTCGCGAGCTGCAAACAGTGGGAAGTTGGGAGCCTCAGTCGCTGGCCCGGCGGAGAGCAGCGGCGGCGGCGAGGGCGGCGAGGGCGGCGGAACTCGGGCCGCGGCGCCGCAGGCTCAGAGCTGCCCCCGGGGCATGGACCCGGCGCGCCGCCGGCACTCCGCCACAGGCTGTCCGGGGCCCGCGGGCAGATAGCGTTCCGGGAGGAAGCCGCATCCGGACAAAAGCTGCCGGCATCCCTGCCCTGCCCAGCCCCTGGAGGGATTCGGCTTTGGTGCTTGTCCGCGTCTGAGTCTCAGCGCCAAACTTTTGGCTAGTTCAGGGACTGCAAGAGTCCGATGAGTTACTCTGAGAGGAAACCCTCTGCCTGTTGTTGAGGGGGACTAAGCACAGTGCTTAGGCGCTCAGGGGGAAAAAAGAAAATGATTTCCTGGGAAGTGGTCCACACGGTATTCCTGTTTGCTCTTCTTTATTCTTCCCTAGCTCAAGATGCGAGCCCCCAGTCAGAGATCAGAGCTGAGGAAATTCCCGAGGGGGCCTCCACGTTGGCTTTTGTGTTTGATGTGACTGGTTCTATGTATGACGATTTAGTTCAGGTGATTGAAGGGGCTTCCAAAATTTTGGAGACATCTTTGAAAAGACCTAAGAGACCTCTTTTCAACTTTGCGTTGGTGCCTTTCCATGATCCAGGTAAGGGAACGATTTATTCTTTGTCTTTGCTATGTCTCATGATTACATTATTTCTTATGCTGCGAGTGAAATTGTCAGGAAGTTTCAAAACCATTTTTTAAAAATGTGCAGCTGCATATAGTTGTAACAAAGAATTGCTTGCTGGCATCTGGGTTTGCTCACTGATACCTACTTAAGTCTCAGCCTGGGAGGAGATGGCTTGTTTAGGGAACTTGTACCGTGGTCCTCAAACCTGGAAATGTAGAGTTACGAAAAACAAAACCAAAAGTACATCAAAATCACTTAACTCACTTACATGTTAGAACTAAAGCATGTTTAATTAGGAAGGCAGACTTGGACACGAATTTACAGCAGCAGAGCTTTAGGGGCTAACATCCAGATTGAAAGCACACTCTGAGGATAACTCTCATTTAAGAGGGGAAAAAACCTGTTTTGTGAGACACAAGGAAGCCTGGAAGTATTAACTACTAGTGGAACTGAAGACATGAAAAGAGAGAAACCAATCATTTCTTAACTGGATCTATTCATCTTTGCACCAGGGCATCATTAGATAGGTTCCCAGATGGGTATAAACATTACATCCGTGTCTCCTGCAGTAGAATTGCATGTAATTCGGAATGTCTGTGCTTTTTAAAGGTAGTTGAAGCGAAATAACTTCATTTTTTGCCCTAAAGCCATGGGTTTCAGCAGCTCCACTGTAATATGATCCTATTTACTTTTTTTCAGTTTCTCTTTAAAGTAGCACGTCTCTGTGAGACTTATGGGAGCCCCCACTGCCATATCTGAGGGTAGCCTTGCAAGGGGAGCCCTGGGGCTGGCTGCCTAATGTCCACCTGAGTTTCATTAGCACAAGTTGCTGCCCATTTGAAGAAATAAAGCAGTGGTTTCTCAAAAGTCCTCCCCCACTGTTCTCCCACGTTTTTCCTGCTTTTGAAATTCCCCCTTCAGTAGAAGACCTTAACACAACTTCTTCACAATAAGAGTGTGATAATGGCAATCTCAAGTTCTTTCCTATGCATTTAGCAAAGGTACATGAGTTCAAATTATTGCTAGGTATTCAATGTGACAGGTTTTAACTATTAACAAATGGCACTGGGAGAAATTTGAAGAGAAATAGAACTCTTCTGTATTTTCATGCTCTTCAAATGATGAAAATAGTAATCTGTCCTACTCTTCTGGGAAATGTAATATATATATACTCACACATACACACACTACATTATATATATGTAATTACATATATTTGTAATTTCTACATTGGTTAAACATGAAATGTTATTTATCTTTGAATAAATGATTATTTACTGTGTTTACTGTCTTAGTAAGACACTTCATATGTTGTATCAATATATTAAATGTCAAGATGCCAATTGTGATGCAGTTTGAGGTTTTCGTTATTTTGGAATACCTTAAATATGTTTCTTTTATATCTGAGGTTAGCTAAAAAACGAAGTAATATTTTGTTTTTCTCTAATTAACACCACGATTTGCTTTTCTCCAAAGAACTCTTAAGAGATTATATTGCTGTAAACAGAACACAAAAATTGCCTCAACTTGTAAATGGATTCTGGACTATCCTGATATTTTGAAGTGATGTGAAGACTTATTGGAATGAATTGTATCGTGGTGCCCTGCCTTTCGATTGTTACCAAATGGGAAAGTTTGCACATTGCTGTAGTTGACTTTCCTGTAGTTTAGCAATCATGATTTAAAGTGGGGGAAACCTGACGTGCTAATAACAGATGACTGAATAAGTTAGAGGTTTTCTGAATCCAGTAATATGAGAAAATGGTTAACTAATTTAAATTGGTTTCACAAACTTGTGTGTATAATTCAACAAAATTATTAATTCTCTTTACATAGTGATTCAAAGTAGAGAGAAGTGGCCAAATGTTCATGTTATCTAAGGCTATTTAAAATATTTTTGAAGATAAAGAGAGAAATTAAAGTTAAAACGTACTGTTAACCTTATTATTCACTTTGCTAGATTGTAGTACTTTATTTGTGTGATATTTTTCCTCTGTGGAGGGGTGTGTGTGTGTATAGTCATTAAGAGTTTTTGGTGTTTTTGTAGGTTTTTTTTTTGTTTTTTGTTTTTTGTTTTGAGATAGGGTCTCACTTTGTCACCCACGCTGGAGTGCAGTGGCACTATCACTGTCAGGCTCACTGCAGCCTCAACCTTCTAGGCTCAAGGAGTCCTCTCACCTCAGCCTCTGGAGTAGCTGGAACTACAGGCACACGCCCCCACACCTGACTAATTTTATTTTATTTTCGTAGAAACAGGGATTCCACTATGTTGCCCAGGTTGGTCTTGAACTCCTGGCCTCAAGTGATCCTCCTGCCTTGGCCTTGCAAAGTGCTAGGATTACAGGCGTGAGCATCTTGAAATGACAGGAAGGATTTTAAATGAGGATTGGCTGTCTTAGTGAGTGACATTAGAAAAGTACATTTATGTTTTGAATCTTAACATCCTTAACTATATAAATTGAGAGAATTCTATGTGACTATCTCTAAGATCTCTTCTAATCGTGACAGTTTATGACTGTCTGTTTTACATATGATTGTTTTCACAGTTCCCCTAACATTCCTACGGTTGGGTGACACAACTAACATGGAAAGAAATCATGTATGGAATTTAATATGATTATATTAATAATCTTGAATGCTTATAAACCCTTTGACATCTGTCACATTTAGCTAGATGAAATAATAGATAAATTCTGCGATATAGTCTATGTCTTTTGATACAAACCTTTGGATCTTTGCAGATGATTGCTTTGGAGCCCTGCATTACAGTTTGGGACAAGGCGTGTGTGTGCGCGGGTGGAATAAATTTAAAACACATGGATCACATAGACGTAGAGGATGTCTAACAAGTTGAAAATGAGATGATAAGACCATTCAGAATATGTGCATGTAAGAAGCGCTGTGTTGAACTAGCAGCATATGTGTCTGGAATAGAAGGAGGTCCCAGAGACGATGAGGGGTCATGAAAAGGCAAGCCAGCCTTTTGATTTTGGTGTTAACTATGGTTAAGATGGATTTTCCACTTTCGTAACCACATTTAATGTGTTGATTTTTAATGGCTTTATTGAGATGTAATCCCCTTACCATACAGTTCATCCACTTAAATAATTTGATGCTTTTTAGTGTATTCACAGATAGGTGCAAACATCTCCACAGTCCATTGTAGAACATCTTCATTACCTCTAAAACAATCCTGTACCCTTCAGCTATCAGTCTCCTATACCCCAATCATCTTCCCCTCAGTCCTAAACAACCACTAATCTGTTTTTTTGCTTCTATATATTTTTCTGTTCTGGACTTTATACAAGAAGAATCATATTCTATAAGGTATTTTATGACTGGCTTCTTTCACTTAAGCATAACATTTTTCAAGGTTCATTCACATTGTAGCATGTATTAGTACTTCATTCCCCTTTTTATGGCCAAATAATATTCCATTGTATGATATATCATATTTTATCTGTTAGTTTATGAGGGATATTTGAGTTGTTTCCACCTTTTAAAACATTATTATGAATGATACTCCTATACATATTCATGTACAAGTTTCTGTGTAGACAGTTGTTTTCATTTCTTTTGGGAATATAACCAGAAGTGGAGTTGCTGGGTCGTAGTAATGCTATGTTTAATTGTTTGAGAAACTGCCAAGATGTTTTCCAAAGCAGCTGTCTACCATTTTACATTCCCACCAGCAGTGTGTGAGGGTTCCGATTTCTTCACATCCTCCTCAGTGCATCACTATTATTATTTGAAAAATACAAAGGTTCTTTATTACAACACATAGATTTATAAAGCTCTTATTACTTATAGTTAAAGTAATTCAAAAACTAACATAGAAAGTAAACTCATTCTGGAGATTATTCTCTTTATGCAGCATATAACTTCTTTTTCTTCTTCCAAATTTCATTTTAGGTTCAGGGCCCACATGTGTAGGCTTGTTACGTGGGTAAATTGCGTGTCACTGGGGTTTGGTGTATAAATGATTTCATCATCCATGTAGTGAGCGTAGTACCTGATGGTTTTTCAGTCCTCATCCTCCTCCTATCCTCTAATAACAAGTAAGTTTCAGTGTCTGTGTGTACTCAGTGTTTAGTCACCACTTATAAGTGAGAACATATGGTATTTGGTTTTCTGTTCCTGCCTTAATTTGCTTAGGATAATGGCCTCCAGCTGTATCCATGTCACTGCAAAGGACATGATTTCACTCTTTCTTATAGCTGTGTAGTATTCCATGGTGTATCTGTACCACATTTTCTTTGTCCAGTCCATTGTTAATGGGCATCTAGGTTGATTCCATGTCTTTGCTAGTACAACATGCTGTTATCGAAACTTTTGATTCTTATGTATTAATTTTTACTGTGCTTTTTACACAGCACTCAAAATGTATTCCTCTCTTCCTTGAAATACAACTTTGAGGAGGGCTGATCGTCTCTCTTTTACCATAGCTTCTTTTATCGCTCACTCTCTTATTTCCCCTCCTCTCTTTAAGGCAGGTACCAGAGACAGGAGGAGAGAGAACAGGACAGTGTGTTTTAATGAGTTACTTCATAGGAAGAAAAACCTTCTTTCTTCTCTTTCACAATTGTGTCTTCACTTTCTTCCCAGGATATCTTATGTAAGTCTACATGCATTCATTCATTCATTCACCTATATGTTTCGGACCTTGCCTCACATAAAAGGGAGTAAAGCAGATAAAAGCTCTTGAATTAATGGAGCTTACATTCTATTGCAGGGGTGGGGAGTGACATAGGCAATAAAGAAAACAATTAAAACATGTATGGTATTTTTGATGGTGATATTTTACTAAGGTTTTTTTTTTTTTTTAATAATGATAATTGGTATGGAGAAAATATAAAGCAGGAAAAGGGATGGGGAGTTGGAGGTGGTTGGCAGTGTTGGAATTTTAAATGTGGTCATCAGGGAAGTCCTCAGTTGAAAAGGTAACATTTTATCAAAGACTTGAAGGAGGTGAGGGAGGGAGAATTGGGGATATCTATGGAAAGAATGCTACAGGTGGAGAAGCAGTAAATGAAAAACTCTCATGATAAGAGCATCCTGACATGTTTAGGGAACAGGGAAAAGACCAGAGAGTCTGGAACACAATGACTGATAGGAAGAAGTCAGAGGGTGAAGTCAGAAATATGGTCAAGTCATTTCAGGAAAGGGCTCGTAGTCCACTGTGACTTTGGCTTTTACTCTGAGTGAGATGGGTTGCCATTTTAGGGTTCTGAATTGAGAAGTGACATGATCTGACTTATGCATTTACATAATCATTCTGTTGTTTGAGAATAGTCTGAAGCAGAGCAAGGGCAGAAGCAGGGAGAATAGACAGGACACTATTGTATAAATCAGACAAAAGATGATGGTATATCTTGCATGAATTTGGTGACTGTGGGTTTGAAAAATGATTGAATTTTGTGTATATTTTGAAGACGAAACCAAAAGGATTTACTGAAGAACTGGATGTGAGGTCTTAGAGAAAAACAGAAGACAAGATGGGTTCTGAGGATTTGGCTTGAAGGTTGCTATGGTTTGGATGTGGTTTGTCCATGCTAAAAATTTCATGTTGAAACTTGATTCCCAATGTATCAGTGTTGGGAGGTAGGGCCTAGTAGGAAGTGTTTAGGTAGATCCCTCACGGAAATGTCTTCTCTTGAGGGCAAGTTTTTGGTCTTGTGTGAGTGGATTAGTTCCTTTAATAGTAAGTTGACTGAAGCGGGAGAAGTAGGGAGAGTCCAATGGCTCACGTCCATAATCCCAGCACTTTGGGAGGCTGAGTTACATGGATCACTTGAGGTCAGGAGTTCAAGACCAGCCTGGCCAACATGGTGAAACTGTGTCTCCACTAAACATACAAAAATTAGCCCGGCATGGTGGCGTGCGCCTGTAGTCTCAGCTCCTTGGGAGGCTGAGGCAAGAGGATTGCTTGAACTCCGGAGGCAGAGATTGCCGTGAGCTGAGATTGGGCCATTGCACTCAAGCCTGGGCAACAGAGTGAGACTCCATCAAAAAAAAAAGTTGTTAAAAAGAGTCTGGCTTCCTTGGTTTTTCTCTCTTGCTTCCTTTCTTACCATGTGATCTCTTTGCAATTCTGCACCCCCTACTTCCATCATCTGCTATGAGTGGAAGTAGCATGAGGCCCTCACCAGATGCAGCTGCCCAATTTTGAACCTTCCAGCCTCCAGAATCATGAGCCTAATGCACCATTTTTCTTTAAAAATTACCCACCTGAAACATTCTGTCATAGCTACACTGAACGGAATAAGACAAGTGAATAGAAATGTAGCATGACCTTTCACTGAGAAGGGGAAGAATGAGCGAGAAGTAGGTTTGATAAAGGGTGGTAGGATGAAGTTTTGATTTTTAGGTGTTAAAGTTTGAGATGCCTTTTGATATTCAAGTAGAGATAAGAAGATAGTTGGATATATGAGATTTAGGTTCAAGGAGAGATGTCTTGAGATCCAAAGACATACATATAGATGGTATTTAGGACAATTAGACTAGATGAAACCATTAAGGGGGACTGACTGTAAATAGAGAAGAGAGGAGGTCTGAGGACCTAGCCCTGGGACTCCAATGTTTAGTGGTCAGAGAGATGAGGATGACTCAGCAAAGCAGCCCAAGAAATTGAAGTCAGGGTAGGAGAAGAATATGTTATGCTAGAAGCCAAGAAACTGTTTCAAGGAAGAACTAATTGATCAATTAAAAGGAGGATCAAGAATTGGCTAATCAGCTTAGCAATGTGGAAGTCATTGGTGACTCAACAACAATAGTTTCATGCAGGAGATGGGAGTGAAAGTCTGTTTGGATAGAATTCAAAGAGGATGGGAAAAGAGGAGTTGGAAATCTTTGTAATTATATTGCCATGTCCAGCTACTGGAACGGTTGCTTTGTTCGTGAGGCTAAAATTGAGCTTGGTTTTAATAAATGATTCAAGGAATATTTTATGAATACAAATAAAAGTAAAAAGAACATCCAGTTTGGAACAGAAGATTTCTGTTCTTTTCCTTATTCTTGTCACTTCAGCAAATCATTTAATCTTGCTGGACCCTCTGTTTCTCCATCTATAAAATTAGTGTGCATTGGTAGGTTATTATCAAAGTCCATGATTTACATCATTATAATATAGAAAAAAGTGAGCAACTGCAAAGAAGTTCAAAGTAGCAAGGACCTGATTCATTGGAAGAAATATCGGCATTATATATCTTTAAATATAAAAGTTTAACTTTGATACAGTTCATCAGCCTTCAGTGACTTTGTATAGTTTGGCTGTACCTAACAGTGTTAAGAAAATCCTCCAAGACTTTTTTTTTTTCAGTAGAACAGTTCTCCTAGAATATTTTTTTCTGAGCAATAGCAAGATCATTTGAAACCATAATGAATAGAAAGATTTTTACGAGGAAGATATTACACATTTGGACCTTGAAAAGCTATGCACATCTATACGAACTGAACTTCAAATTGAAATGTTTTCTGTTTCAATATGTATAGGAAAAAGAGCCAAGAAGCTGTTAGTCTCTCTGTGCCTCTAGCACATCCTACAGAAAGAAGGATTTTCATGAGCAAAATGATTGGTCTGTTATGTCTAAGAGAAATTCAGCTAAATAGAATACACTAAAATGTAAGAGTGAGAGACTTTGGACAAGGTTAACTCTTATTTCTCGGGTTAATAAAATATTTTAACTTTAGGGAGTGAGTCTTATGTCCCTAGATGTTTCCTGAGGATATGTGGAGGTGGTTTGGTAGGTATAACAAAGCCTTTCTCTTAAAGTATAGGGACAAAAGTTTGGTAAATCAGATATTTTAAGTATGTTAGAGATGCTTCCCATTTAACAGAATCCTCTGTGACTCCCACAAAATGAAGGGTTTTTTTTTTTCCCCTTGTTGATTAGTTAAGGAACAGCCTTCTACTTTCTACTTTATTGTTGATAAATCAGAATTAGGAATTGCTTATGGTTTGTCTCTGATCAAACAGACAATAACCATTCTCAATAATTCTGCTTACTCATCTTTCTCCCTGACTAGACGTTAAGCTCCTTGGACAAAGACTACTTGATTCGTCTTACAGCCACATAGTAGACCACTCAGTAAATGTTTCCTGAATGAATGAATGAATGCTGCAGACAAAACCTGATAATTTCTCTGGGTATTTTCATCTTGCCTTTTGTATCTATGATTTTACTTTATAACTCACAAGCAGAAGAATACAATTCACAACATAATAATTTGCTAATTAGGCCTTTTTGGTGATAATATATCTCCCATCCAAGCTTGAATATGAAATAGAAGGATAATTATGACCCAGATAATGCCTGATTGAGTCTTGTATAGTGATTGAATGTTTCTAAAGCAAGTGATTTTGTTGGGAATTTAAATGCAGTCTGGAATGTTTCAGCTGTATTCTATAAGGCAGTCTGCTTACCTTCCAGTTTTAACTGGACTGGCTGAAGGAATGTTAGAACAATTAAACTGATTTCCAAGGAGCACTATGCAATCAAAGGATCTGCATTATAGGCGTTCTCAGAAATCTACGTGGATTCTCAACCTTGGTTTTTGTGGTTTCTGATAATCCCATGAGGAGTCATCACCATGAAGAATAGGAAAAATTTAAAATGTAAGATGTGATAACAGTTTTTCCTACCTTAGTGATGGTATCATGGTTAAATTAAACATATGCGAAAGTCCTTTAAAAGTACTACGGAAAAAAGGGTGTTGCTGTACCTTATTTGTCTATAAATTTCGAATAGGTACTGGAAGGAAGGCAATTGTCAAGGAAAATAATACAAAACTTATATGGTAAGAATAAAAAATAGAAAAAGAATCTATTAAATGACTTGACTGTTAATCTACAGGCAAAGGATGATTTAAACCAGTTCAGGTATGTGACTACTCTAATATATGCCCATATATTCCGTGCTTTGAGAAGCATGTATGCTTTACTATATTGTCCCTTTGAGCCATAGGCCACTGCCTCATAATTGGGAAGTGAGCAAGAGAATCTAAAAAGTCAAAAATAAATCATTAGATCCATTCATTCATTTGGTTATTCAGTCTGTCAATTACAGACTTCTTACCATTTGTCAGGGACTATGTATGCTAGGTGCTCTTGATTCAAGTCTATGAGAAATAGGGCAAGATAAAGTACAATATACTATACAGTAATAGCTTTTATAGCAGAATGAAGCATACGGTGCTGTGCAGACCTAGAGCAGTGCACCTGATCCTGAATCAAGACAGTGGTGGTCAGCAAAGATTTTCTGGAAGAGTTGTGTCCTGGACTGAAACCTAAAGAAAGTGCATGAATAAAAGCAGTTTAATCAAATATCGAAGAGTTTGGATTTCATCCTGAAAGCTATCAGGAGCCTGGAAGGATTATAAGTGAGGAGGGACATGATTGGGTTTTATTTTAGATCTCTGTCTCCTGGATGAATTGGAACAAGGGAGTCCTGAGAGCTGGAAGATGATGTGTGAGACCATCACAATGCAGAGGGAAGCATTGAGGGGACTTGGGTGTACAGATAAGGGGTTAGATTCTGAGCTATTAAGAGTGTCCAATGAACTGGACATGGTCCTAAGAATGTTAAAAAAAAAAAGAGAGAAATATAATTGCCTTTTGGAAGTTAAAATTTGAAATTAGCATAAAATGGAAGAGAAAAGATATGCAAAGTTAGCTTTAAGACACAATGTCCCGCCCAGGCCAGTAAGTGCTAACAGTAAGCTCCTCATACATTAACTTACCCAAGATAAAATGCCAACCAAAAGTGTAGGGAATTGGCAATGAAAAAGAGTCACAGAAACAGACTTAAGCAGTGTGCAGCCAAGTTCTAACTAGAGTTCAGGGTGTTAGTTCATTCTATACTTGAATAACCAGCCCACCCATCAGCAGTCTTTCTAACTGTGGTGATAGACTGTTTATCCTTATAAATATGTAATGATGTCATTACATATTTAGATCATAATATTAACTCTCCTTGTTCTGATTGAATGCTCACCAAACAGCCTCCTGAAAATTTAACCTCATGCACTTTCCTTATGGGGAGAGAAGGCTCTAGCCAGACTGGCACATACATCAGGTTCACCAGGCAGTTATATTCCTCATTGTTAACTCATATTTTGGCACAGTAGTCACATACATCAGTCTCTTTTGTTTAAAATATTCTGACAGTGTCAAGTTCAAATTTCTGAATTTGCAAGTCCAAGAGCCTATCCTTGGTCAATGATGGTAAATTTATCAAAGTAAATGTCTCTCTGTGTGGATCTGTTTGGGTGGCCTGTCTGTCTCCAGGTATCACTCCTCAGCATTTCCAACTGTCATTGTTAGTATGACTAGTGCCAAGTAACTGTTCTGTCCACTTGAAACTTATATAGATGACAGCTGAAGCCATTGGAATAAATGAGATCATCCAAGGAGAGAGTGCAGACTGAGAAAAGGAAGGAGACGGGATATAACTCAGAGAACACAATTATTTAAAAGATAGACAGAAAAAGGGAAGTTCATAATGGATCTGGAAAAGAGTGTCCAGGAAGACAGGAGAAAAGCAGGAATGAGTAGTATTTGGGAATCTAAAAAGTTGTTAGTTTTATGCAGAAGTTGTCAACTCTGTGCATTTAAACAGTTACTGAAAATAAAGGGTAAACATTTTGGAGCTAAACAGGGCAGTTTTACTGAGTTGGGGAGCTTCCACAGAAGGCTAAAATGATGAGTTAAGAAAATGGAGCTCGTGAATACAGTATGTTTCTTTCATGAAAGGAAAGCATAGTCCCTGGAGTCTGGTGTTTGGTTTGGAAGTCTGGTTCCACCAATTACTTGCTATGTGATCTTTGTGCTTCAGTTTCAATATACCCAAGAAGACAGGGCATACTCCTAGGGCTGCCATAGCAAACTACCACAAACTGTGTGACTTCAACAATAGAAATGTATCATCTCACAGCTCCAGAGGCTGGAAGTCCAAAATCAAGATGTTGGTAGGGCCATTTCCTTCTGAAGGCTGTGAGGACAAATCTGTTTCATGTCTCTCCCCAAGCTTCTGGTGGTTTACTGGCAAACTTTGGTGTTCCTTGGCTTGTAAATACATCACCCTAATCTCTGCCTTTGTCTACACATGGTGCACTCTTTGTGTGCTGTGTCAAATTTTCCTTTTTTGTGAGGACACCAGTCATATTGGATTAGCGACCCACCATACTCCAATGTGACCCCCTCTTAATTACATCTGCAATGACTATTTCCAAGGAAGGTCACATTCTGAGGTGCTGGAGGATAGGACTTTAACATAGGAATTTTTGGAGGATATTATTCAACTCATAGCAGATCACTTAGCTGTTAACATTAAAAACCAAAACTCTTTAATTCTTTTGCTAGGGAAACTCAGTTTGTGCCAAAATTTCTGATCAAAATGTTTGCATTAGGGAATATCATAGATTCTGAACTCTGATCCCTTTTATTGGATAGGAACAGAGTTCTCAGTGTCAGTTATGGAGAAAGGCATTAATGTTTGGGGTGCTATTATAGTCCTCAAAATAATTTGTATTGTTAAAAACCTGTTACTTGTTTTTTCTTTAAACAGAGTCTCACTTCATCCATCACCTAGGCTGGAGTGCAGTGGCATGATCTTGGTTCACTGCAATCTCCACATCCTGGGTTCAAGCAATTCTCAAGCCTTAGCTTCCCGAGTAGCTGGGACTACAGGTGCGCGCTACCATGCCTGGCTAATTTTTGTATTTTTGGTACAGACGGGGTTTCACCATGTTGGACAGGCTGGTCTCAAACTCCTGACCTCAAGTGATCACTTGAGTGATCACTTGCTTCGGCCTCCCAAAGGCATGAGCCACTGCACCTGGCCCTGTTACTTTTAAGCGTGCATTTAATAAAGTTTTATTTAATCTTTTGTTGGTGATGTTAAGATATTTAATTCTGAAATGGGGAAAGTTACATAGGAGGTAGGAATTCTGGGAATTATGTATGGGTTCTAAAATATTTTGATATTGTATACTCCCAGGTTTCTTTTCTTCAAAAGTTTAAACACTGATTGGAGCAATTTTTCCATTAGCACCACATCTCTGAGAAGTTCCCTTTGCGCACTGTTCTATAGCAGGTGGAAGGAATTCTTTGATGTACTCAGGCTGTAAGGCATACTGATTACCACCAAAAGTGCCTCAGGGCAACCTTTATGCTCTTGCCAAGTTCTCACAGGGAGAGAGTTAAGTGAGAAGCATGGATGATGGGGAGGAGATAAATACAAGAAAGGGTACTTAATTTTTTTTTTTTTTTTTTACAAGTAGAAGGTCAAGAAAATACAATATTTCACTAAGTAATAGAGAACAAAATTAAAAATATTTGCTATCTGGAATTTCAGCTTTTAAAATTTGAAGTGAAATCTGTTATGCTTTTTGTTTGGCTCCTTGTTTTCACTTCAAAGCCTTTTGCTAGAGCACACAGAAAACCTCAATTCTATTGTTTTCGTATTCCCCAGAGGGTCTTCCCTGCTCCTCTTAGGTGAACATGCTCACCACCTCCTTGATCAGATCATCACAGTTTTGCCTTGAAGTTTTCTCCCCAGCCACACCCTATGTTGGAATGTCCCCTATGTGCCGGACAATGTCTCATCTATAATCAAAAGATTTTCCAAAATTTCAACTCGCCAAGAAACTTTCCTGGAATATTGGAAAAGTGTCATTCTTTTTAATATTGAGATCCTTTATTATATTTATTGTATTTTATGGACTTAATTTGTGCCTTTGATAACATCACCCCTTCTTAATCCTTCTACATCATAATGAAAATTAACAGTGGATTTGATTTATCTTGACAAAGTGAAATTTAGTTGTTAGAATGGCATAGGTTTTGAGTGAATGGATTCTAATATCAAATAGACCAGTGTTCGATTATTAATAAGTTGCTAACTTCTCAAAACCTTAGTTTCCTTATCATTAAAGTGAGTATCAGTAAAGTGAGAATAACAATCGTTCTTCCTTAGCATAATTGTTTTAAGGATTAGAAGAGAAAATCCATGTAAAACATTTGGTGCAAAGCCTGACACAGAGCAAGGACCCAAGAGTATCCTAATAAGGGAAATAACACTTTACCTAGAGTCAAAACACTTGAGTACTGGCTCTGTAACTGGGCAGGTAACTAGACTCTTAGAACCTCAGTTTCTTTCTGCATAAAATAAGGATAAAACCAGTTTTGTGTACTGATAAATGTTAAATCTCTGGCCCTGGAACTTCGCTTAGGGAGAGGCCTTTATTTGTAGCATTTGCCAGTTTGTATGGTGGTGTTACTCCTCCGTGGCCAATTTCAAACACCAATATGAAGCCTGGATATGGAGTTGGGAATAGATGTGCACAGTCATCTCTCATTCACCACCTAAAAATTCCCTCCACAAAGAAAGATATTTATGTTTCAGTGAGACTGCAGTATTTGTGAAAGATCTTAGTATAATTGCCATTCACAAAAAGTTTAATTTTGTTTGGAGACGTCTATTACATGGGTAGAGTTAGTGAGAGTAGAATTAGCTGTGATGGAGAAAGCAGATTGAGTGTTTTCTTTCTCATGACAATTTTGGCAAGTTCCAACATTAAATACCCAGTGAGGCCAGGCAGGCAACACCAACACAGAAATGGGACAAGGAGAAACCTACTGCCTGCTTAAATCTTCATGGGGCATCTAATAGATATCTCGTATTTATCATCAACCCCTCCTCATGTGTCTTCTCCAGCATTCCTCATCTCTGAACAGGCACTTCATTTTCTTAGTTATTTGGGACAAGGCCCTTTGAGGCCTCTTGTGCTCCTCTTTTTCTTTCACAGCCCGCATCTGATCCCTCCACAAATTCTTTTGCCTCTGCCTTCAAGGTCCTTTAAAGTTTGACCAGTGCTCCTCGCCCTCTACTGCTATTCCTCTAGCCTGAGCCGCTTTAACTGGTTTCGCTGCTGTTCTTCCCAGAGCTGCCAGAAAAATGAAAGAAAGATGTCATTATTCCCACCTTCCCTTCCTGATGTCCTCATTCATATCACTTTTAGCATATTGGCCTCTATATTGTTTCCTATTATCAGGCACACTTCTTCTCCAGAGCCGTTGCTCTTGCTGTTCCCTCTTTCCCCAGATCCTTGATTTGCATGGCTTACACATCATTTCATATGGCTCTTGGCTAAAAGTCACCTCCTTAGAGAAGCCTTCCCTGACTACCCAATCTAACATTGATTAACTGGTTTATTTTTCTTGGAATTTAGCACTGGTTGTCATTAGAGGTGATGTGAATTCATTCATTTAAGTTCTGCCTTCTCTATTAAATATAATCTCCATGAGTGCAGGAACTTAATTTTCATGACTGCATTTGGTAGAGCCTCATGTAAGTTTCCTGGCATATAGTAGGCACTCAATACAGTGAGTGCCTTCTTTCGTTTAAAGAAATAATGAATTTCTTGTATGATTTTTGTACTTGAAAAAAGTTCTAATCATTTTGTGTAGAGTTCTACCGAAGTCCAAATGATAAAACTTATTATGTTGCTCAGATATTCTCTTGATCAGTTATTGCCCAATTGATCTATCATGTTTTTAATAAGTTGTATTAAATGTTCCCATTGTGATTATGATTTTGATAATTTCTCTTTGTAATTCCAGTCAATTTTGGGCTTTAAGGTAGGTATATACTGGCTAAGGATTGTTTTATCTTTCTAGTGATTTGTTCATTTTATCTTTAGATATATGGCCATTTTAATCTCTAGTGATACTATTTGCCTTTAAATGTATTTTGATTGGTATTAATATTGTTCCATATCTGATTGGTATTAACCAAATACATTTTCCTTTCATTTTCAAACTTTTTTTATAGTCAAATTTAATCCTATTACTTTTATTGTGATTTTTATGTAGACTTATTGCTATGATTTTATTTCGTGTTTTCTGTTTACTGTGATTTTTGTTGATCTTTTCCCCTCTTTTCCTACTGTTGAGTTTTTTTTTAATTCTGTTTTTTTTTTCCTCCTCCTATTGGCTTAGAAATTACAAATTGCATCTCTCTTTCTCTTTTAAAAATGCTTATCCTTGATTTGGTTGTCTTGAAGTTAATCACTGTTTTTACGCTTCTGTGTAATATATAAGGACCTTAGGGGGCTTTATTCTGATCACCTTCCTCCTACTCTCTGTAGTATGGTTTATTTCACCTTGTTTTTAAAACACACCCAAATTAGTCATTTTGTTTACATAGTCAGTGTTTCCTTAGATTTAACTTGTTTGTTGATTTTTTTACTCATTGTTGCTTCTAGCTTCCTACTCCTTCATTTTGGATTCTTATTCCCCCACCAATGCCATACGTTCTTTACATTCTCTAGTAGTTTTTTCAGGGATGATATATAAGCAGGAAATCCTTTTGGTCTTTATTTGAGAATCTATGTATAGTACCTTTATTCTTGATTAGTAGTTCAGTTAGGTGTAAAATTCTATAACTTAGTCCATTGAAGGTAGCATTTTATTGTTTTCTGACTTTTATTGTTGATGAAAATTCTTCTCTTAGTTTAATTTTTGTCCCTATTTAGGTAAGCTGTGTTTTCTCTCTGGTTATTTAAAAATTATCTCTGTCTTCCTATTTCTGCAGTGCCTTATTTAGTGTCTAAGCGTGGATTTGATTTTGTCTTTCCTGCCTGGAACCTGGTTTGCTTCCCCAACTCAAGGACTCAGATTTTTATTTTTTAATTTTTATTTATTTATTTGTTTGTTTGTAGAAACAAAGAGAGAAACTGGAGAAGGAGAGAGAAAGAAACAGCTAACTCTCACACTGAGTGAGAGAATCCAGAAAGATGGAATCGAGGAGAGGAAAGCAGCTTCCACACTGAGTGGAAGGGAATAGAGAGAGAGAGATGGAGTTTAGGAGAGGAAGACAGGCTTCCATGAGAGAGTGTGGAAGGGGACGCCAGAGGGGAAATCCATGAGAGAGAAAGATGGCTTCCACGAAGGGAGTGTTCGTGGAAGGGAACCCAAACATGGAGTCCCAAGGACTCAGATTTTTATTAAATTCTGGACAATTTTTTCAAATATTTCCTCTCCACATTGTCTGTTTAATCTCTCCTTCATAAAACCTTGTCAAATGTATTTTAGATCTTCTCATTCTCTAAGCCTTTTTTCCTTTCATATTTTCTATTTTTTTTTCTCTTTCTCTTTGCTGCGTTTGGGTGATTTCCTCAAATCTTTCATACATTTCTCTTCGGTTCTGTCCAATCTACTCTTTAAGCCATCCATGAAGTTTTCAGTTCAATGATCATAGTTTTTTTTTTTTTCATTTGGTTCCTTTCACATTTGGTTATTTTGTTTTTTATAATATGTTCTATAACACTATAGTCTCTTTCATATTGTTATATTATGTCTACTTGTTAAGAGTGGTGGAAATTCTCCCTTCTATTTGGTCTGCTGACTTTCTGTCATTGTGGTGTATTTCCTTGTGTTGTTGCTAATTGCCTACTGTCAATGCATCTTTAACAAGGAGTCTGGTGCACCTTGGCTTGTGCACTACCAGTCTTTCTGCAGAGGGGTTTGCAGTTGCTTTTGTTGGGATTCCGAAATTAGCTTGTGGAGTAACTTTTGGGCTTTGGGTTCCTGAACCATACAGCTAGTATAACCTCTATTATTCGTTATGTGTTTCTGACTTAGGGTTTCAACATCTTTCAGGAGATTTTTTGGACAGATGGCAAGCTTTCTTGACAAGTTTTTTGGGTTAGTGGGAGGAATTTTTCCTTGTTTTATTGATAGGGCTCAGCTTTATAAAAGAGTACTGTATTGTAGCTCTCTGACCCAAAAAGGCTGATACCATAAAAACTGTGCTCACATGGACATTAAAACACTTTAATAGTCAAATCCTATGTCAGGATTTTTGTGCTGCTGTGGTGACAATTGAAGTTTATTTCTGTTTTGAGCTTCTTTTTTATTTTGGGCATTGGGATATTTCCCCTTATTCTTACCACCCCATCTTAACTGTTTTTTAAAATGGAAACTCTATATTTGGACCAGTGTTTCTGTTTTGGAAGAAGAGTATCTTCCATGTCAACTTTGTCATGTGAAAGGTCACTTCTCAAATCTTTACATATTTCTTTGCCTCTATATTCTTTCCCCATATCCAAATTTTTCTTTTTGGAAAAAAAAGTCTTTCTCATAGTAAAATATTTGCTTATACAGAAAACTGTAGGCCCAGATGATTTCTCAGAAGGTCTTTACCAAGTATTCAAGGAAAAATAATTATAATTGTACAGAACTATTTCCTGGCAATAGAGAAAAGGTAATACTTCCCAATAGGCTAGCTTAACCCTGGTACCAAATATCTGATATGAATACTACAAGAAAGAAAAATTATAGGTCAACTTCCTTTATAAACCTAGAGGCAAACATTTCCAAATCAATATTAGCAAACCAATCCAGCAATATATAAAAAGAAGCAGATGTAATGACCAGGTTGTTTCTATCCCAAGAATTAAAAGATTAGTTTAACACTAGAAAACAAATAATTATAATATATTAGTGGCTAAAAAAAGAAAAGTCATATAATCATCTCAATAGTTACATAAATAGTAATTGATGTAATTATAGATTCATTTATTACCAAAGAAACAAACAACTCTTAGCCAACTAGGAATATAAAATAACCTATTTAATCTAAAAATAGTTCTTCAAAAAACTC
Source organism: Cacajao melanocephalus (assembly GCA_963573385.1). Taxonomy (NCBI): domain Eukaryota; kingdom Metazoa; phylum Chordata; class Mammalia; order Primates; family Pitheciidae; genus Cacajao; species Cacajao melanocephalus. Next base: position 39,026 of record CAUYLG010041964.1, on the reverse strand, counting down.
AAAAGTAATTATTATATTTGATGGTTATACTAAAGTTTTTCCCTTTGGAATTGCAGGGAAGATAAAAAAAAATAGCATAAAGAAAGTTTAACTCTAGTATATCTATACCAATGGCTCAGTTTTCATTTCCAGTATCACTTGTGGCATCTGTTTTTCTTATGATTAGTCTAGATCGGTGTTTCCATTGGGAGGAAACTGCTTTTGGTTTTGTTGATCATCTCTAATTTTTTGTTTTCTGTTTTATTAATTTGTGACTCTATGTTTATTATTTGTAGCTTCTCCTTTGCTTAGTTTTCTTCTCCTGTTCTTTTCTAACTTTAAAACTTAAGTGTTTATTTTTACCTTTCTAATGCACATATTTAAAAGCTTTTAACTTCATCATACATTTATTTTCATGAGCCATTTTAGTTCATCTTAAAGTTTTGATCTGTTGTATTTTTGTTGTCATTTGATTCTAAATACAAATACTTTGTAATTTCCATTTTTTTTTTTACTTTGTAATTTCCATTTTTTACAATTACTTTGTAATTTCTACTTTAGCCATTTCTTTCTTTCTTTTTTTTTCACTTTTCTGTGACAAGTCTTATTTCAGAGAATAAGGCTCAGCTGCATAAAATTTCAGGAAAACATAAAATTAAGCTTTGGAAGTAGATTTTACGGCTCAGCTCTTTTTTAATGACTTATGAAGAAGTACATTTTGCATCATTGTTTGAATCTGATGGCATTTCCATGATCGAACTTTTGACTGCAAAATTGAATAGCAGTATAGTCTATTTTGAGGAATGCTTTTTTTAAAAAAATTGTACTTTAGGTTCTGTGGTACATGTGCAGATCAGGCAGGCTTGTTGCATAGGTACATATAAGGCAAGGTGGTTTGCTGCCTCCCTCCCTCCATCAACTGTATCTGGCATTTCTCCCCATGTTATCTCTCCCTAACCTCTCCATCCCCCACTGTCCCTCCCCTAGACCCCACAACAGACCTCAGTGTGTGATGCTCCCCTCCCTGTGTCCATGTATTCTCATTGTTCAACACCCACCTATGAGTGAGAACATGCAGTGTTTGATTTTCTGTTCTTGTGTCAGTTTGCTGAGAATGATGGTTTCTAGATTCATCCATGTCCCTACAAAGGACATGAACTCATCATTTTTTATGGCTGCATAGTATTCCATGATGAATATGAGCCACATTTTCTCTGTCCAGTCTATAATCAATGGGCATTTGGGTTGGTTCCAGGTCTTTGTTATTGTAAACAGTGCCACAATGAACATATGTTTGCATGTGTCTTTATAATAGAATGATTTATAATCCTTTGGGTATATACCCAGTAATGGGATTGCTGGGTCAAATGGAATTTCAATTTCTAGATCCTTGAGGAATCGCCCCACTGTCTTCCACAATGGCTGAACTAATTTAAACTCCCACCAGCAGTGTAAAAGTGTTCCTATTTCTCCACATCCTCTCCAGGATCTGTTGTCTCCAGATTTTTTAATGATCGCCATTCTAACTGGCTCAATGTGGTTTTGATTTGCATTTCTCAACCATTTCTTATTTAAGAGTGTGGTTTTTAACAAGAATGAGGTATCAGCTTATATCTAAGGATGGCTGCTATCAAAAAGATGAAAGCTAAGTCTTGGTAAGGATGTGGTGGTTAGGGAACCCTTGTACATTGTTGGTGGAAATGTAAATCAGTACAACCATTATGGAAAACCTGTGGGGATTTCTCAAAAACCTAAAAATAGAATTACCAGCAATAATAACAGTTGAATAGAATAATTCTGTTATTCATTATACATTTATTTTCATGAGCCATTTTAGTTCATCTTAAAGGTTTGATCTGTTGTATTTTTGTTGAATACAACAAATTCTATTCCATTATTATTGCTGGTAATTCTATTTTTAGTTTTTTGAGGAATCTCCACAGAGTTTTCCATAAAACTAATCATAGAATAGGTGATCCAGCAATCACACTTCCGGGCATATATCCTAAGGATTTGAAATCAGCACATAGAAGAGATATCTCCATTCTCGTGTTCATTGCAGTGTTATTCACAATAGTCAAGATATGGAATCAATCTATGTCCATGGATGGATGAATGGATAAAGAGATGTGGTATATGTGTACAATGAAATACTATTCAGCCTTAAAAAGAAAGGAAATTTTGACATTTGTGACAACATGGATGAACTCAGAACATTATGCTAAGTGAAATAGGCACAGAAGACAAATATGGCATGTTTTCACTTACATGTGGAGTTGAAAACAAATTCACAGGAGCAGCGAGTAGAACAGTGGTCACCAGAGGCTAGGGGATGGGAGAAATGAAAAGATGTTGGTGAAAAGGCACAATGCTTCAGTTAGACAGGAGGAATAAATAAGTATTTGAAAAAAGAAAAAAAAAACCTCTTCAATGCTTAATAAATCGGACCATTCTAAGTTTAATTATTTGCCTAAAAAGTTGTGATTTTAATAAAACTTGATTTAAAAAGTGTGATCTTTGCTTTCCAAACGTATACATTTTTTTTTTTTTTTAATTGTTGAGACTTCTTTGGTCAACCAGTTTGGTCAATGATTCTTTTTTAAATATTTTGAGTATGTTTGAAAAGCGTAGGTATCCTCTGCTTGTTGGATGTATAATTCTTTATATATATTTTAGATCAAGTTGTTAATTATATTGAAAAGAGAGGTGATACAACAATAGTTAAGAAATTTGAGACCAGCCTGGGCAATATGGCTAAACTCTATCTCTATAAAATATACAAATTAGCCAGGCGTGGTGGCAGGTGCCTGTAGTCCCAGCTACTTGGGAGGCTGAGGCAGGAGAATTGCTTGAGCCTAGGAGGCGGAGGTTGCAGTGAGCTGTGATTGTGACATTGCACTCCAGCCTGGGAGACAAAGTGAGACCCTGTCTCAAAAAATAAGAAAATAAAATAGAAAACAATTGTTAAGAACATAGGTTATGGAGTAGACTATCTGAGTTTTAATCCTTGCTCTGCTGCTTACTAGCTCTGTGAATATGAGCGTAACTTCTCTACCCTCACTTTCTTCATGTGTAAAATGTGAATAATGATAGTACCTTCTCATACAGTTGTTTTTAGGGTTAAATTAATTAATATATCAATTGCTTAGAATAGCTCCTGGAATATATGTCTAAATTGCTGTTATTCAAATCCATATTTCTAATTATTTTTATTTTCTTGTGCTATCAGTTTGTGATAGAGATTTATTGAAATCAACCACCATAATCTGTGTTTTTCTGCTTGTACTTTGGTCCATCTTTTATTCTCTGTTGTAAAGCTATGATGTGTACATTTAAAATGATTACATCTCCTTGGTATATTTATATAGGTTTGTTATTGCATGGTAGTATCTTTCTTGATCCAGGTGTCTTTGTGGAGATTAGAAAAAGCCACACCCTGTGGGGCAGGCAGTTTGGCCTAAGGCTGACTCAGGAGGTTGTCCAGGATGGCTCAGGGATATCTAGGCCAAGCAGCATCACAATTGGTCAGATCTTATCTGAAAGGCTGTCATTCACTCGTTTTCTACCTGAGAGTGCTGCTAGGCCTCATGGCATAGTGCTGGGTTAAGGCTCCAGAACTCCTCCTTAGCCACTGTGTGACCCTTGTGAGCTACTTGGACATTCTGGGAAACTTGGAGCAAAAGCCTCAAGTATCACTCCATCAGCAAACTGAGGAGGACACAGCTGCCTACAAACCACATCTGGAGTTTAGGTGTGGGCTGAGGACTGTGACAAACCAGGGCAGCCATACCTGATAAGAGTGAGAAGGGATTAGGAATTTCCATTTTTCTCTCAGATGGGGTGGGGAAGGGATTTCCAGATAGCTGGGAATGGGAGTAAGGGGCTACCTAGGAGTGGAGCAAAGGAGAACCCAAGTTCTATCTCCAGTGTTACAGCCTTAGCAAGCTTGGGCTCTTTTTTAAATCTTTCAACTTGGGATCTCACTATATTGCCCAGGCTGGAGTGCAGTGGCTGTTTATAGTTGTAATCATGGTGCACTAAAGCCTCAAATTCCTAAGCTCAAGCAGTTCTCCTGCCTCAGCCTCCTGAGTAGCTGGCACTACAGGCGCATGCCAACTGTACCTGGCTCTGTGGACTCTTCTAGAATATCAGATCCACAGGATGGACAAAAAGCACTCACCAGTGAAGTATTGACAGTGGAGGTCAATAAGATAGTGTGAATGGGTTTAAAATCTGGAGAGATTCTTTAAAGCAACATTTTTTTTTTTATAGGATAACCATTGTGAAATTTTGGGAGAAGAGATAGCTGTTAAAGGCTGTAGCCAGTTCAGATTCTTACTATTCCCTTTTATACATGTATTTTCCAGTCAAACTGAGTGTTGTCAGTTTCCTGTTCAAACCTTTTCTGCCAGTGTGCCTTTACATTCACCTTTCTTATTGTCCCAGGGAAAGACAAGAGATCAAAAAAGGACACATGCTTTGTGTCAGGTGAACCTGGGTCTGGAACTCGTCTTTCCTCGTCATGCGATCTTGGGCAATTTAACACATTTTCCTTAATTTGACCTCAGGGGAGGGAAAAAAAAGAAAAAGGGGGTGTGATAATAATATCTTTCTCTATAAGTTGTAGTAAGACATAGCAAGTTGACAGACATAGCAAGCGACCAATAAATATTAATTTGTTTCCCCTTTTCTCTCCTTAGGAAATATTTTTGACCAATATTCTACCAATATTAATTACCCACATTCTAAATGGCAGGATATTTGCACTCTCTCTCTACCAGTCTTCTAAATGGTCAAGTCAAACTGTTTTCAACACACACACTAATTAAAAGGTTTGTTCCTTCTAACTTCAAAATGCACTTGGAAGTTGTCCATTTCTCTTAGTTTCTGCTATTGCCTAGCCACTATCATTTCTCTTATTTCTGTGATAACTTTCCATCTGGTCTCTGCTGCTCTAGTTTCCATCCACGTAATAACCATGGTAGTCTTTTAAAAATAGAAATAAATCATATAATCTATAAATTAGAAACCTTTAGCAGCTTCCCACAGATTTTAAATAAAATATAAATTTCTTCCTATGGCCTCTGAGGCCCTGTGTGATTGGCCTGATTGCCTCTCTGTGCCCTCTCCTTCTATCCTTCCCCTCTTCAATACATTTCATCTTCCCATGAATACTGTGTTATATGCAGCTCGTTCTCCTTTCAAGACCTTACACTTGGCTTTATTCTCTCTGTGGAGAATGTTTTCAGGTCTCAGCTCGAATGCTTGAACTTCAAAGAGATCTTTCTTGGCCACTTTATCTGAAGTTGCCTCCTGCTGTCCCTAATTGTTCTCCATCAGATTACCCTATTTTAATTTATTCAAAAACAATTATCATTATTACTCAAAGACCAATTATTATTATTATATATACATGTATATGCTTATTTATTGTTTTCTTCCTCTATAGTACAAGTTTCGTCTATCTTAATCAACTGATATGTTTCTAACTCTTTACATAATATCTGATACATGGAAAAATGCCAAAATATATTGGCACAATGCATGAATGAATAGTGTTTTCTTCATGAAACCTTTCAGAGTACTCCCACTGTAGGTAATTCCTCCTTCCTTGGAGTCCCCATTGTGTTTAATTTACATTTCTTACTGTATTGTCATGTTCCTTGGATTTTGGTTATTCAAAGATGTTCTTATGTATCCTCTACTCGACTCCAGGGTGCTGGAGAGTAGAACTGAAGGGAAAGTGTTCAATAATTGGTTGACTTGATGAATCAAGTAAAAATGATTTAAAAATCACCATTATTTAAGATACAGATAGAAGAGACAGTGCTGAAGATGGCTACAGCTTGACTCACCAGCACTTCTCAACACGTCTTGGCAACCTTGTCATTTGGACTGTAACTAGGCTTGTTGGAGGATATGTACATTTTTCAGGATTGTCTTCAACATGCCCTTGCCATTTTCTCAGCCTCATTAAGTTTGTAAAATGAATTCACTCTTTATTCACTTCCACACTCAAGAAAACCACCAGCATATGACTTTTTAAAAAAAATTATTTAACTTTATAGCTGATGTCTTTTTGAAGCCAGAGGATTACAATTTCCGTTCTTGATGACATTCATGATTTAAAACCTTTTCCAGGCCAGGTGTGGTGGCTCATACCTGTAATCCCAGCACTTTGGAAGGCTTAGGTGGGTGAATCACTTGAGCTCAGGAGTTCCACACCAGCTTGGGCAACATGGCAAAATCCTGTCTTTACAAAAAATACAAAAATTAGCTGGGCATAGTTGCACACACCTGTAGTTCCAGCCACTTGGGAGGCTGAGGAGGGAGGATTGCTTGAGCTTGGGAGGTTGAGGCTGCAGTGAGCCTTGATTACACCACTGCATTCCAGGCTGGGAGACAGAGGGAGACCCTGTTGCAAACAAACACAAAAAACCAGAAACAAAGAAACAAATAACTTTTATTGTCTTCCTCCTATTCCTCCTTTTATTATTCTTCCTTGTCTTCCTCCTTATATTTTTCTTCTTTCCATTCTTCTTCTTTTTGCTTTTTTAAAAATTAATTTTTGACTCAATAGTTAGAGAGTCAAAATGTATTAGGCATCTTCATGCAGTTTTAAAATTAGTTCACATAACAATTCTGTGAAGTAGTTGTTATTGCTTCCATTTTGTAAAGGAAGATCAGAGAGATGAAATAGTTCATACAAAATCTTCACGGTGGGGGGGAGGTGGGGATTCAAACCTGAGTATTCCTGCTAATGTCAGGCTAACACTCTAGTGTCCCTTGGAACCATATTAATAGATTAAACAGAACAGAAATACTACTGAAGGCCATGGTTGAAGATTTAGAAGCACAGATTACATCTGTTCCTGAAAGGCTATAGCTGTACTGGAAGAAAAATGTAGACGTATAAACATAACTCGGCCAGAACCTGTTTTTTGTACTGTCTGTGATTATAAACACTTGAGAATGTTGTCCTTCCCCCCGATTTCCTTCTTGCCATATGAACACATTTTCACTGTTTTAACTATATCAGTAATGTGAGTGCACTGCACAGATGGGGAGAGTTGTGGAAAGTTCAGTCATATGGCTGTTGAACTTTGCTCCCCTCACTGCCTTTCCTGTGATGTTTCCTGGAATGTTAAGACAGGGGCTTTATCATGAACTGGTTGTTCTATTAGATTCTATCCTGACCAAAGCATGAAGGGTCATAAGTAAAGAGAGTCCTTTTGGATATGTTCTATATAGATTTAGGGAGATTTAATAAAAATAATAGATGTCAAAAGTGATGAGTTTGAGCAGCTGTCCATCAAGGTCATGATGGCACCTTTTTTTTTTTAAGTGTGTGAAGAACAAAATTAGAAAACTATGCTTTTATTGCAAATGCTTAAGGAATATTACCTAAATTTAAATTCACTAACTTGTGAAGTTTAAAAGTAATGAAATTTTCTTTATTCCTCTTTCTTCTCTATCCTTTATCTTACTATTGGCAATAGTAGGAATTCAATACATTTTTTAAATGAACAGATGAGATAACATTGTTTTAGTATCTTTGACATGGACTTTTGTCTCTAACCTAATATCATCCCATGATTTTGTTAGTATGAAATGCTTTTTACTACATTGGATACTGAAGAGAGAGTATCCAACAGCCGAGCCAAGTCAAAAAGTCTCAAAGGTAATGCACAGTGGAACTCAGTGAGAGAGAAGTCAGGGAGTAATTTTAGAGCAGTGGAGCCCCAGCGGTTGTGAGTGGAGGACATGTGTGACAATGGGGAGTGGGCTTGCAGGGTCACAGCAACATTCCCTAACATGGAAGAATAGACCCATGGTGTGGAGGCAGAGTGATTGTTTGACAATAACTCACTTTAAAAAAAAACATTCATTTATTCATTAAATATTTATTGAGTGCCTACTCTATGTCTTATATTGTATTCTGTGCACAGAGTGCAACAACCAATGAGATAGACAAGGTCCTTTCCCTTATAGAGCTTACAGTGTGTGGAAGGTAATGTTAAGAAGATTGGAATTACAGTATAATATTAATATAATACATCATGTTATAGAATGTGGAAAATCCAGGTTTCATGGATGTAATAGTAATAGGTAATGCTTGTTGAACAGCTACTATGCATCAGGCACCATTCTTAGTGCTTTATATGCATTAACAAATTTAATCCTCATGACAACTTTACAAAGTATTACTATTGTTATTTACATTTCATATATGAGCGAATGGAGTCCCAGGAAGGTGAAGTTTTCCTGTCAGAGTCTTGTAAGATTTGAAACCAGTTCATCTCCAAAATCTAAAGCTGTAATCATTATATTCTCTAATTTTCCCATTGTTTATTAATTTCTCCACTTTCAGAGGAAAGTGGGTGTGAGGCGAGGACAAGGACCTGGGAAAAGTTTCCCCAAGCAGAGGTAAGACCTGGGGGCAGGGGCAGAGGTGTGGTTGGGGAGAATGGAGGTGATGGTAGCAGAGATTGAGAACGGGGACAGAGGTAACATGTTCAGGACTCAAAGGCAAAAAGGAGATGGTGAAATTGGAGAGCAGTCAGACACTCAAGTTGGGAGGTGGTAGAGCTTTTTTGTTGTTGCTGCTGTTTCTTGTTTTTGGTTGAGGTCTGAGCTTCTTCTGGGGCCCAATGTAGATGTGCTAAAGATGTTTAGACTTGTGATCTTATTAGTAGTCAGGTATCTGTCTCCTGAGACCCTAACTGTCCATCCCATTTTCCTCATCACATTATTCTTCAGTTTGTATGTGTCTACAGTCAAAACCCTTTCTTCATGAGCTTGTTAACTTCAAGTGGTATTGCAGTGGTATCCTGACCAACTCTTTTACTTTTCATTTTTACTGCTGCCTGTTTACTGGTACTTTCACTGTTTATTAATTTATCCATCAAGAGTCAGACAAGTAAAGTAAATGAAACATTGCTAAAATAACAACTGTATTTTATCTAGACTGGGCAACCACTTGGTGGTTTAGGAAGTAGATACTATGTAAAAATCAAGGTTACTGTATGAAAATGTGTTTAGTATGAAACATGACTAAACACAACTCTGCTTTGTCTAGACAGGTAAACCATTTTGGTGGCATAGGACATGAATACTTTGACATAAAACAGAATTTCGGGATAATTTATTATTTCTGACCATAACTTTTAGATCAGTTTTTAAGATTTTATTAATAGTAATTAATCCCCCAAAATGCTAAATTTAAGTATGAGAGAAAGAATAATGATAAATATATAATCATATTTTAAACTGGTATCCACCTTTAAAACTGACCATGTACAAAGGATAAGTTTCTGGATCGTCACCCTACTTAAACAGGCTTGCAGCAGGCATTCCAGCTTTACCAGTTAGGGAACAAAAAGAATTTCCATGTAGGATACTTTGTGCAATTTACACTCAAGGGAAAAAAGAGGTGAAGTGTATTTTAGAACAATGATTTTCTCTGTTTCTTTGAGAAGACTTACACTCTAACCTACATTTCAATTCTGCCTGGAAAGGAATAACTGATATTGTCATTGCTTTTCAAAGGGTAGGGGGGTTGCCTTGGTAAGTTTTAAGATCTCCATGTACTTTTTAAATGAATGATAATCATTTGTTTCCATGAAGTTCTACTTTCAGCAAGACAAGCTTTGCCGATGTCATGTAGAACTTTCATTTATGAATGCCTTAGTGTATACTTGAGTGTACGTCCTCTGGGTACTTGTAACTTGTATTAAGGTGTTCAAAATATGACTTGGACACTGTTGTAATAAATAAACTGAATGAAATTTGTGCTTGTGTTGTTTAAGCTTAATCCTGAAACTTTAGCTCTGTTAGTCATGGTTCCCAATAAATAAGAAAAGTGGCGAAGCCAGAAGTAGTCATGTAATCAGTCTAGCAATAGACTAATCAGAGAATGAAATTTTACCCCTCTTAGAGATGAAATCATGCAGAGAGGCTAACAAGATAGGATAGATGAATTTCAGCAATATTGACCATAAGCCAAAAACATGTAATTAAGTGAATCAGTTTTGACACTGTCCTTGATAATAAAAGTGTCAACAATATCCTAAAGGTAAAAAAAAACACCTTGGGGTCCTAAACTGAAAGCTTTTAGTGTGGAGGAGATTTAGATGTTGGTTAGAGCACAAGGTCCCAGGTATTTTAATACTGATGATGTTTATGTAAAACTCTTAGACCTTTAAAGCAACTTTTGTTCTTTTGTCCAATGTTATTGTTCATGTCCTTCTTGTCTTCCTCAACTCACAGAAGTTTTTCCCTTGGCTAACTTCTTTGTTTCTTTATACCTGCAGCTATCATAACCCAAAGGTTAAGGAACAGGGTTAGGGGCGTGAGAAGAACAGAGATCTGTCCTCTGAGTGAAATTGTCTGAAAAGGGCAGCATTGATTCCAGGAGTACCTAGGCCCCAAAACCCAGGACACTGGTAAATTGATCATGCCTGGAGAGATTCTATTTTCTGCAGCAAAATGTGAGGGAGAGCTGACACCAGATCTGGGTGCAAATGCACAGAGGCACATGGCGACATTGAAGCAGACACCGGAGAACCAGCACTGGGGCCGCCAGAGACAGGCTGAAAATTCCAAGGGAGAAGTTTGGGGTCAATTCCTGGTAGGAATTACAGGGAAACAAAGGCAGATTTCAAAAATGAGGATTTAGTTGCTGAAAGGATCCACTTGAGGGAGGATCAAAATAAGCTGAAGTTAGAGACAAAAACGATTTTTTCTAAAATGATATCTTTTACCAGTATTTCTGCCCTTTGCTACAAGAAGGTTCCTTATATTAATTAGCTTTTGGAATAAGTTAATGGTAGCTTTTCCAGGAGCTTCATAGTATCTTTTCTTAAATGCCTAGTTAAATATAAAGAGCTACATCACATTTTAACACTGGCTCTGTTATCTAATATATTGTAGAAGGAAAGAAACTTGCTAAATGCTCATGTATATTATCTCATTTAACACTCACAATTTTGGCATGAGGTAGGTACTTTTATGTCCATTTTACAAATTAGAAAGGTAAGGCTCTGAGAAATTCTATAAATCACCTAAAGTCACCACATATAGCTCTCTGTTATCCAATTACTCATGTTCTAAGTTTTATGTGCTATAAAATGTTTAACATTCTTATACTAACTAAATGTTTAAATTATAGAAGGACAATCTCACATAGTGAGAAACACTCGTATATAATTGACTGTACAAGTTGTTTGTTCAGGTCAGAAAGAGAAAATATGTTCTAGGACCCAGGAACGGTTAACCCTGTGATATAGTCCGTAGAGACAGAGGTCCTCATTCTTCATGGGAAGGAAGCCAGTTCCTGAATGAAAAACAAATGCATACAATTAAAAGTAGTTTATAACTCTTTTAACCAACCTGAATTAACTCATGGGATTCTACAAAATAAATTCAGGAGAGATACATACTTGTTAAGGGTCATTTTGAGAAGAGAAGCCTATATTATTTTCTACTTCTTTGCATGGTGAAATGGAGGGTGAAGGAGAAAAAGGATGTGCATGTAGATGGTATGTTTTAGCATGACAGATAGGTTCAGTGAAGAGTGTGATAAGTCCATAGATGAAGGATCCATAACCAGTATTTCCGTGAGAAGTTAGAGTTATAGTGGTTAATATTTCAAGTGGTGTTTTTAAAGCAGCTACTTCACTCTATATAGAATTGTTATCTGATGCTATTTTTTAGGAAGAGTTGTGTTATTGTTTTGACTCACGTGGGTATTTATTGTGCTCCTCAAGATTGTAGCATGGATTTTCTTTTGAGCATCACTCTGTCAGGCAGTATACATACATCATCCCTTTTATCATGCTTTCTGACCTATGGATCTAATATTAACATAAAAACAGGTAGTATAAATATATACTTACTGGAACTTTATCCTTGTGTGGATTAAGTTTCTCTTTGGTCTCTTACTTACTGAGGTGTGGCTATAAGTAGTCTGACAACCTCTGGTGATCTTAACATGCAGGAACCACATGAAATAAGAGCTCAGTAATATATTTGAATAAAGTCTATATGAAGTAGTAAGTAATTTGATATAAAGAAATTTAATTACAGTGTTTAATTTTATTGAGAACAGATAGAACAACAACATGTTATATATATTACATGTTAAAGATGAGGAAACCAAGACATAAAGAGGCATGATAACATGTCTGAGTGCATACATCTAGTAGCTGGGTAATTAGGGCCAGAATCTTAGTAATTTACCTTGAGACTTCATTCTTGAACAATAATGCAGTAGGGCAATGGTTCTCAAAAGGTGGTCCCTAGGCCAGCAGCATCAGCATTAACTGGGAACTTAGAATAAATGCAAGTTATTAGGCTTTACTTAAGAAACTTGATGGGGACCAGCAATCTGTGTTTTAATTTATGTGGTCCTTATTTTAAGTTGGAGAACTCTTAAGGTGGAGCAAAGGCCGCAGTCTCCCGCTGCTCCATTCTTCTTATCTCTATGTGGTCCATTGTAAAAAGCTCCTTCTCTTCTTTTGGTCTGGATGGTTCAGCTACTCCTGGGGTCTTATGTACCTATATCCTTATAACTACCTCCAGGTGTTTAAGGTAGCTTGAGTTATGTTTGTGATTTGCAATTAAAATATATCATTAGAACAAACACGTTAGACAACTGGAATATGTTTGGTTTAATGAAGCTTATTAAACCAAAGCAAGGTTCTATTTCTGGAAACATGGTAAACTAGGATAGTCAGACCGACCCTACCACTGAAAACAGCTAAAAAAACTTTTGGTGAATACCTATATAATCTTAAAAGCATGAGAAAGCTGAAAAATAGCAAGGAATCACCTGGCTAAAAACTCAGAAGAAAATGAGAACTCAGAGGTCATTGGAAAGCTGAAGCTGCTTTTGCCTGAGGAAATTAGCCAGTTTCATAACCTGGCCAACTTGAGCCCAAGGTCTACCCATGGTAGGGAGTTTAAGAGGGGACATTCTCCCTGCATAAAGCTGAGATCCCAAGGGCTATACTTCAGGATAACGGTGAACCAGAAGTAAACTCTCCTAGCCCTCTCAGGAAACTGCAAGAGGAGTCATTTTAGTGCTTAGCAGAAGATAGCCCAAAAATCAAATCAAATGAAATAAACAGATCTTTGAGAAGTTTTAGCTAATCACTGGTGTTCTCAAGAACTCGTTGCTTAAATATACCTTACCTAGGCAGTTCAAACAAAGCTAGGTGTGGATTTAGTTTAAGGTTGTTCTGAACAGGTGGTGCTTTTGTGTGTGTCTGGTAGACTGCAAATACCAATCCTAAGGCTCCAAGAATTCCCAAATAGTTACAGACAGATTTAAGCAAGCACACAAGGAATCTAGGAACCCAGAATAAGAACCAGAAGAAACAACCAACCAATGAAACAGAACCACAAAAGTTAAGGTTTTATACTTGTCAGACAGATTATAGAACAAAATCCTCTCTTTAAAGAAATAAGACAAGCTTCAAAATATTTTAAGGGAATAGGAAACTAAAATCCTAGCAGATCTGAAAAAAAGTAGAATTCAGAGAAATCGTTAAAAGAAATTAAACCAAGGGACTGATAACAAAGGCTTAATGTTGTGTTTTGTGCTCTGAATAACCATGCTTATTTTTTGATAAGAGATTTCATGAAATGTATTTCATACAGTTAACTTTAGATTCAAATTTATTTGAAATTAGTGAATAACATGCTTCAGTTAATATTTACATTCTAGATTGTCCCTATATAAAGATAATTTAAAGTACATTAAACTTACATTAAGTTTGTATTTCAGTGTCCGTATCCAACTGAGAGATTGATTTAGATAGTGATTTGTGAGCTCTCCAATAATTGAGCAAAGGCATAATATTGGTCTCAATTATCTGAATATGTCGTGAACACTTGTGAACTTTGAGAGTAAATATTTCAGTTAAGTGATGTCAGTTTTCCATTTTACTTATCAATTTCAGTTAAAGTGTTTAAAAGGAATAAGTAACGTTGGAAGCAAAGCAAAGATAAGACAATAGTGACAATTTTACAAGTATGCAAGTAGAAAGTTTCTGGGCTCCACTAGCATGCAGCTGATTTAACAGTAACATAATCTGTGTTCCCCAGAGAATAATTTTAATGTTTGGGATTCATAAAACTTATAACTGAGGCTTAGTGTGTGGAAAGGAAAGAACCACTGTGTTTTAAGTATGAATAAAGGTATCTGCAAATGTTGGATATGTAATATCCAATTCATCCCTAGAGATGCTAATTATTCTTTAAGAATGTGGTAATGAGGTGAAACATACTGTTTGCCAGCAGGCATAATAGATCGTATTTCATATCACTCATTTAAATCAGGGCATTAATTTTCATTACAAGATAAAGTCCATGATAGAAACATAGGCAAACTATGGGGAACGAAAAGTTTAGCAAGTATAGGCAATAAGCCACACAATAGTTGGCTCGTGAAATGCTGATCTCATTTACTTGCAGCCAGACTTGTTGAAAGATGGCTATCAGAAGAAAAACAAAAATCCCCTCTGTGGTGCAATATTAATGTTAATAGCCCTTAGCAAGGAAAAAACATAAAGTTCAAGTTAACTTCCATAAAGGATAATTCTTTTGAATGCAACATGAAGCTAGAGAGGGAAAATATAGTTTCTACTTTTTACATTATTATTATTTCTCAACATACATTTACTAAACACCTATCATGTCAAAATATTGAGAAAGAAGCTCACTTTGTTCAGAAAGCTTACAACTGGTATAACGAAGGGCCAGGATGACTCTCATAGGTGACAGTAAGTTGGCTTCTTACATTTAATGAATATTTGATGTTTTGATTTGCATTTTATCTTTTTCCTCCTCTATGTATTTCAGTCATAGATTAGAAGATGGGCTGGAAAGAAGTAAGAATTTTTAGGGGAGATGGCTGATTTGTTTGACAGGAAAGCATGTAGAAACAGGTAGGAGAAGGTGACTTAATCCATTTTTATGTCCTCTGAGAAGAGACAAAGCAGAAACAAAGGTAGGTAAACCCCAAGATTCAGCGATCAGGAGAGTCCTTATGCTGCATCTGCCACTTGAATGAATAAGTAAACAAATACACTTAAGGAATGTGTTCTACAAGTTGATGCAAAACTTGGTATATCTAAGGCATTAGGAATTTGGGCAAATACTCTCAAAGTCAAGATGACCAGTATGGTTTGGGTGGGTGTGGTGGCTCACACCTGTGATCCTAGCACTTTGGGAGGCCGAGGTTGGAGGATCACTTGAGCCCAGGAGTTTGAGACTAGCCTAGGCAACATAGTGAAACCCCACCTCTATTTATTTAAAATTGTGTTAATAATAATAATAAAAGAATGGGCTCTGGAATCAGAAGACATGAATTTAAGTATCATATCTGTTACTTACTTGTTGACCTTGAACAAAATATTTAACCTCACTAAGCCTATCTTCTCATAGAAAAGATGAAAAGAGATATAATTTACAAAATATCTGGTACGGGCTGGGCGCAGTGACTCACGCTTGTAATCCCAGCACTTTGGGAGGCACTTTGGTTGGCCGAGGTGGGTGGATCACCTGAGGTCAGGAGTTCGAGACCAGCCTGACCAACATGGAGAAACCCCATCTCTGCTAGAAAAACAGAATTAGTTGGGCATGGTGGTGCATGCCTGTAATCCCAGCTGCTTGGGAGGCTGAGGCAGGAGAATTGCTTGAACCTGGAAGGTGGAGGTTGCTGTGAGCCAAGATTGCGCCATTGCACTCTAGCCTGGGCAGCAAGAGCAAAACTCTGTTTCAAAAAACTATCTGGTACATAGCAGGTTAAAATCTTAAAAGGAATATGAAAAGATTTGTTTCTACATTGTATGACAATTGTATGAATTAGCAGAAATTTAAATATTTCATTTGAGGGAAATTTTATACAGTACTTCCTTTAATATAATTTTGGCCAAGAATGCTCTTTACAAATACTTTGGGAATAAGGAGACTTTTTTGTGTTACATTGTGAGACTTTATAATAGGCCAGGTGCAGTGGCTCATACCTGTAATCCCATCACTTTGGAAGGCTGGGGTGGGAGGATCACTTGAGCCCAGGAGTTTAAGACCAGCCGTAGCAACATGACAAGACTCCATCTTTTAAAAAAATGAAAAAATTAGCAGAGCATGATGGCATGCACCTGTGGTCCCAGGTACTCAGAAGGCTGAGATGGGAAGACTGCTTGAGCCCAGGAGGTAGAGGCATAGTGAGCTGTGACTGTGCCACTGCATACCAGCCTGAGTGACAGAGTGAAACCCTGTCTCAAAAAAAGAAAAGAAAGGACTTTGTAATATATGTTTGGATAAAAGGATAGCCTGATTGGTGAGAAATATTTTGCCTATCATATAAAAAGAAAAAGGGCAGGGTAGAGAAGAGTTTGGGTTGTTAAAAATGTATATGGGCAGCTATATTAGTTAGCTTTTGCTGTGTAACAAATTATTACAAAACTTAAATGGTGGTGGTTTAAGACAACCACCATCTCTACTAGATGGTCTTGTCTGGTTTTACTAATGCCTGTGTGATAAGCTGCTGAGTCAGGTAAGCCTGGCTCTGGAATGACCTCAGTTGGGATTGCTTACTCTGTTTCTTTGGGCTCCCATCATCACGGATGCTAGCTTAGGCTTTTTTATATAGTGGCTGACAGGGTTCTAAAAGAGCAAGGGGAAATGTGCAAATCCTCTTAAGGTCTGCTCTTGGAACTGGCATACCATCACTCTCACCGTATTCTGTTGGCCAGAACAAGTAACAAGACCAGTCCAAATCCAAAGGGTGAGGAGACAGACTGCCTCTTGATGGGAGGCAAAGTTACATTTCAAACGGTATGCATATAGATAGTTCCGGCTATTTTTGCAGTCTTCTACAGTAGGGAAGTGAGTTCTGGCAGATTTTATAATGTGAAAAATGAACCACAAGAGACAGATTCCACCAAACCTCAAAAACGTGACAACACTCTCTATAGAGAAAGAACTGAAAGGGTAATGTGAAGCTTTAAAGGAGCTGTGTTTGGGTTGAATACTGA
The DNA here is from genome assembly GCA_963573385.1 of Cacajao melanocephalus. NCBI lineage: Eukaryota > Metazoa > Chordata > Mammalia > Primates > Pitheciidae > Cacajao > Cacajao melanocephalus. The sequence continues at coordinate 22,002 of CAUYLG010041964.1, read as the reverse complement.
AGAGAGAAACAAGGATTTGGACTTTTTCAGAGAGTATATATTAAAGCTATCCTCAGCAAAAAGTAAATAATTTAGCTTTTAACTTTAAGTTAGATAAAATTTTGAATATTACAATTGGATAATTGCAATACAGAAAAATCAAAGGTGCTGTATAAATGTTTTTTTTTTTTTTTAACGAGATGGGGAGCACATAAAGAAAAAGATCCAGATTCTATCCACAAATATAAAGATGACATATGGCTAGCTATGATTTTCTTGTCCTGAAGAAAAATGGAGCTTTTGTTTCATAATGCAGTAGCTTCATTTTAGACCACCTAAATGAAAACAGGAGTTTCTGAGAAACTGATCTTTTTTGCACTTGTAAATAGGGTGAAGGGCAGGGGAGAAGTAATGTCTCTTCAGCTCTATAAACTGTTTCTAAGTTACGGCAGTGTGAGAATGTGCCTTAATCTTTTTCAGAATTTATACTTTTTATGTACCCATCACTAATATTCACTTGCTTCCTCTCTGGAGCAGTCATTTAGCAGGAACTATCATTGTATTCCAGCTGACTGGGCAGGAAACAAAAATAAAGTTGACATTGAAGTGCAGGGCCTTATTAAGGCAGTATTTGTGATCACCAGACTATTAGTTAAAGGCAGGACTATCATGGCACACCCAGCTCATCTCCAGTGCTCGCACTAGCTTTTTTCTCTTTCTTGAGGCCTATTGCAGTTTGTCATTACAGGTGAAAGCTGGATCCTGGGCTGTTCCTGGATAATGAAGCTAAATAAGAGCCTGAGGGACAGAGAGGGCAGGACCATGTTGTAGCATTGTTATTCAAATCCCATTTTAGGTATAAGATTTAGCAATGTGTTATCAGGGCACTAATTATGTCTTATTAATGTTTAAGGGATTAGTTTTATGTGTGCTAAAAATGAGTAAGTCCTTGAACCTAGAGCATTCCAGAATACTGTAATGTACCCTTGCACCATGGCCAACAGGCTAATGCAATTAAAGTTCTCCACAAAGGACAGGAGGGGTCAGTAAGGTTTGGCAGATAACCACAGGTGGTGGTCACCCTGATCAAAGTAAGCAGTCAGTCACTGGGGCTTTCAAGATGAACATGAAACATAACCTGTTCATTATATGGTGTGAGGTAGGAGGGATATGGATAGGATCTAGGAATGCACATATGTAAGCAGGCCCTCTAAATCATGCACATAGTTGGAAATTATCATCCCTTTTAATGTTTTGATGATTTGGTAGGTGTTATAGCTGTCTTTTTGTCATACTGCTATTCACCTTTTGGACTTAAGCTATTTGACTGTTTAACAAGCATTTATTAAGATTTTATAAGATATATGAATGTTTTAGATAATTTGACTGCTTACTAGAGACAAACACATTTAACTGACTAAATTAAATCACTGATTGGATTTGTACCAAATTAAAATTTGGGACAAATATTCAAATGAGTTCAAGTCAATCAATTTAAAGAGTCCTGTACTTTAGCTGTCCTGTTATGTTCCAAACATGGTGGCAGAACCTGTTGATACAGAGGTAATTCATCACCTTTAGTAGCTCATGATCTCGCTATGCAGACTCATGAATAAAGCTGTAATATGATGCATTAAGTGTTTCCATTAGAATTGTAATTTTGTAAATGACATAATGATACAGGGGTTACAGTAATTAACTTTCTCATGGGGAGAATAGAAGCCACCAAAAATGAAATAATGCATGAGAAGTTTGGAGGATCCAAAGAAGGGTGAAGATTTGGGAGTGTGAGGCCACTCAAGGCAGTGGGATTAACACAAACAAGTTACCAGTGTATCAAATGGCATGTCTTGTTTGAGGAACAACAAATAACGTCGAGTGGCTAAATAATAAAATAAGCAAGGTGACTGGAGTCAGAGCATAGCAGTGGGCAAGGGATACGTCATTAAGGGCTTTATGTAACAGCCTTAAGATGTTCAATTTAGTTCTGTGGGTGATAAAGAACCATAAAATAGTTTTAAGTTGGGGAGTGATTAGACTAGATTTGTCCTTTAAAAGATAACTCTCAAAACTGGAGGAAAGCCTAGGAAGCAGCAAACAGTGAGTAAGTAATCACTGAGATATTTAGGTGAAAGTGGAAATGGAGAGAAGAGAACCAATTCATGGAGTGCTTCATAGTCAGCAGTGCTAGGAGTTGCTGACAATTGAACATGGGTAATGAACTTCATCTTGATTGAAGTATCAAGATGAGTCTAGGGTTCTTTGGGCCATCGAATATCTAGACAGTTATATGTTAGTACTGGGTATTCATAAGAAGAAATATATTTCTGGAGGTGTGGAGTAGAAAAGATTTTTGGTTTTGGACATTGTAGTGGTAACTATTGATTGCCTACCCAACATCTATTTCTTACCTTCTCTATTAAGGGAAGATGACTGTTGTAGTCTGTTTATGCTGCTATAGCAGAATGCCACAGACTGGGTAGTTTATAAAGAACACAAATTTTATTTTCTCACAGTTCTTGAGGCTGGGAAGTCCAAAGTCAAGGTACTGGCACCTGTAAGGTCTTCTTGCTGTTTCCCCACATGGTAGAAGGTGGAAGGGCCCACAAAGATGAATATTTCCTTACATGCAGGATAGCAAAAGAGTGAGCTCATTCCCATAAGCTCTTTTTATAGTGGCATTAATTCACTCCTGAGGGCTCTGCTTTCATGACATAAATACCTCCCCAAAAGCCCCACCTCCCAACACTGTTGCATTGGGGATTGTTTCCAACACATGAATTTTGGGGGACACATTCAGACCATAGCACTGGCCCTCATTTATAGTCTAAGTATAGATCATGGTTAGTGTATGCCAGTGATTCTCCATTGGGAGTGATTTCACCCTCCAGGAGACATTTGGCATTGGCTAGAGACATTTTTGGTTATCCCATGTGGGGAATGCTACTGGCATGTAGGATGTAGATGCCAGACATACTTCTAAAATACTGCAGTGCATAGGATAATCCTCCACAACAAATAATTATCTGGTTCTAAATGTCAGTACTTCAAAGACTGAAAAACCTTGGTCTAAGCTAACTATGGTCATCTCATTCCAATGATTGATTTAGGAATGAGCATGGGCCTAATTTCGTAGGACTTTTGTAAAGTTTTTCTCTTAAAGTAAGTGAGGCATTTACTTTTATGGATGGTGTTATGTCTGCACGTGACATGTAGAATTGTCGCATCTATCTTTTCATCAGCTTGAGGATGAAGCCAACATGTAGAGGAGGGAAGAAATAAGGAAAATGCAGAGAAAAGGATTTGGGGCTTTGATGTACATTTTAACTGTGCCTGTAGCCTGTTCTACCTCATGTCACATGGGGCTATAAATTTACTTGTGGTCTAAGACAGAATGAGTAGAGTTTTCCTATTATTTACATTCTGTCTAAGACAGAATGAGTAGAGTTTTCCTATTACTTGTAACCTAAAGCATCCTGTTACTTCTATGTTGAATTGCTTGTGGATGATTCAGAATGGTAGTGTTAAGTAAAGTATTGAACATGTAGCATTAGAGCTTAGCAAAAAAGGTTAAGATTGGAGTTAAAGCTGTAAAAGATTTCATAGAGAGGTGACAGGTACAGTTATGGAACTGGTGATCTAGTCCAGTTAGAGCTTGGAGAGCAAGAAGAAAATGCAATAGAAGTAGAATTTTACAATATAGCTCTTAAATTATAAGTACGAGAATAAGAAAATGAAAGACTTGTTAAAAGGATTCAGAAAAGCACACAAGGAGCTCAGTGAGTGATATGATGTGATAGAGACAACTTTCTGTCTGCTGCAAAGTTGTGCTTTTTATTCCATATTATGGAATAATTACTAGGATATAGATGCTCAGCCAGAAACTACCTTTCCAGATCCTCTAACCTCAAGAAATTCTAATGGAAAATAATTTATTTAAAGTTTGGGGGAGTTGAACATTTTCCTAGGCAGAAGGGGAAACAAGACTTTGTAGTAGAAGAAGAACATTGATAAAAGAAATAGAAGATGTGACTGATGGATGGCTATGGAATAGATGTGAAGGGCTGCATTTAAATTTACTTAAGAAGGGTATAACTTTGGAAAGGAAAAGCAACTCTAACACCAGTTTGTCTACTACAGGAGGAAAGATGGAAAGAATGCATACAATATAAATAAAGAAGAGGGTAGTTAAAAGAATTCATGGCTAACTTTTTTTTTTCTTCTAACAGTGTCTGTTGAGAGTGAGGGACTGTAGTGCTTAGTGTGAATGTTAAAGGTTTACTGACTACTTTTAGGCAATGGAGAAGAAGGGCAGGGAGAGGTAAATAAATGAATTACTGAGCTGTTGGAGTTGAATCTCAAATTTGTCATGGATCAAATTAGCATATATGTGTAATTCCCTGTGGAATGCACAGTGATCCTTGAAAGGAAATAGTTTTATTAATCCAAGCTTGGAGTTTAGAAGAAAAAGTGGAATAGATTAACTGGCAAAGTAGTAACTGAAAAAAATGCTGGTAGGAATGTTGAGTATCACATTGTCAGCAGGAATACATTCATATGACTTTGGAAACTTAGGGTATTGAAGAAAATATTGGGAATTAAGAATGGTTTAGAATAAATCATTATCTATCAATTTATTGTCTCTCAGGGATAAAGCTTAGGGGTGGGTGAACACTTAATTAAAATGAGAGTGACATGGGATAAAGTATGATTGACATCAAAAGGTCACTTCTTGGATGTCCCCTGTGTCACAAATTCACACCATTTTGAAATAGAAATGAATGTACCAAAATTCACTCACTTGGCAGAAGAACAATCTGAGGTTTGGAGATGCTAAGGGCAGGGTGGATTCTCAAGGTCAGGTAGCTTTTTAGTGACTAAACTGAGATTATCACCTGAATATTTTTATTCTTAGCTAACTGTGTTCTTTTTTGAGCAGTTCTAGAGTATATGAAAGACAGAGACTTCATAAAAACTTCAAGAATAAATAAGAAAAGGAATAAGCCAGTCCATCATGGTGGCACACACCCATAGTCCCAGCTACTTGGGAGACTGAACAGGAGGATCACTTGAGCCCAGGAGTTCGAGACTGTAGCGTGCTAGAACCACGCCTGCACTCCAGTCTGGCAACATAGTGAGACTGTCTCTTTAAAAAAAAAAAAAAGGAATGAGTGAGCCTCTTCAGTTAAACAAATATAAATGCCTCATTGAACTGGGAACTATTTTGAAAAGATTTTTCTATCTACCATATTATGGAAGTTCTAGGAGGTTGGTCACATGAAAATAGGCTGGCTCCTATGGTTTGGGAGGGACATACTTTGCAGGGAATCTGGATGAAAGCCAGGTACGGCAGTTGTTTAGGAGTGAAATAACAGGGTGATAAAAAGTCACTGGAGGGAAACAAAAAGGGATTTGATGTAACTAATTGATTGTGAATGCAGCCTGAAGCATGTGAATTGGGGAAGACCTTCACAGTCCACTGACTAAGTATGTGCTTTTTAATCAAGAGGTTAGTGTTTCTGTGAGTCCTGTTTCTCTTTTGAAAGGGGCTTATTCATTGGGGGAGTTATTGGAAACATGTGTTTATTGGACTGGGCTAGGGAAAGCTTTAACATTGTTGAAAGAGATCAGCCATGTTACTCAACCTCTGCTGTACCCTACGGTAATTGACAATGCTCTAATAGGAGCAGGCTGTATAGAGAAGTGCTCCCTCCCTTTAGGGTTACATTGACTGTCCTATATGTTGAATGTAAAGCTATGAAGTCTGAGTTTGTTTTTATATGTGACCCAAATCATGGTTCAGAGCATATGGTTTACTAGGTGAAAAGCCATTGATATTTCCTATTTATTAATTGGTATTTCTTTTATTTATTTCCTCTTTATATTATATAAGTTTATTATTTTCATATTTAAATTTTTTGTAAACTCATTCCAGTTTTCTTATCAGAGATTTTTATGAACCTTTAAATTGTCTCTCTTGTGCACTTAATGATTAGAGAGCACAGATGTCTTTCTGCATTTTAGTTAGATAGCTTATTTTTAGGGACCATATGCTATCTTCACTCTTTGCATGGAATGTTTGTTTCTGTCATTAAATTTTCCCACCCCTGGGTAAGTGAGGAACATGCCCTTCGGGTGGTGATTAACTTTAAGTATCAACAATAATTGTGTAGGGTTTGTATGCATGTGTGTGTTCAATCTTTATTCAGTGAAAATAGCTATATTGTAATGTGGAGTAAATACGAATCTCTTTTTTAGTAATTACATTTTTATGACTTTCTTTGTAATAAAAAAAATATTCCTAAGGATGAAGCTTGCTTCATTAGGTTTCTGCTGGGGATAAATTGTTTTGAAAACTTGGTAAAATAAATAGGGTCACTGTGAGAGTGGGAAAAATATATATGTTTTTAGCATCCACAGGTGCTGCATTTATTCTGAGATAACAGAAAGAATGATTACATAAAAATGCATCACATGAATGCTATGTATGTTGCCCTAGAAGTGGTTGCCTGTTTCAGATGTTTGTGTTTCTGTGATCTCCTTCCTGGTGGAATATTCACTTTTTGTAAGACTTTACAGATTTTCTTTTGGTAATTGCTACTTTCATTTCATGAATTACATTTTATTATATTCTTGTTTATTGTTAAGAATAGAATTGCCTTTGAGAGTATGGTTTGCTCATAGCCAGTTAAACCATAAATACAAGAGATGGTGCAGTCATGCAGCAGATCTTACTCTTAGGATTTATCGTTCAAGTGTAAAAGTGAATTCACTAGATCCATACAGGAAGATATTTATTATTATAGTCTTATTTTGCAGAATTTTCCGTACCTAGGAGCTGCTACAAGTTGCAGTGCCTTTTCCTATCCTTAACATCTGATTTTCTCCATTGGCTAGTTATATGATAGATAAAGACATGGAGAGATGATAATGAAGAGTGTAGATGGAAGTTTCTTGCTGTCTCCTCTCCATCTTCCTCTGTTCAAAGACATCAATGCAGAGCATTTTATCTTCTTATACCTCTATAAGGTATCATTCAATACATTCAATAGCTCACTCTCCAGAATCTTACAGCATTGCTACAAAGCAATCTGCAATTTCAGATGTTTGACACAATGTTAAAGTAGGATTATTGGGATCCCAGTATGCACAACTGTGGTGCACTGTGCTTTCTGTACATCTTATTCATGTTAGATGTAGGCAGCTCTATTATCCTCCAGCTGGTTTGATATGGTCTAAATGACTTCTTGCTTCTACCCTTTTTGGGGCCTATTTGCCATGCTCTTAACTGCCTTTCCAGGGCATTCAATATGCTTTTCTTATCCTGACATTATGATTAGGGGGAGAGCAGAACTTGAAAGGGGTTGTGGCTGGCTATGGCAGTGGGTGGACTAATCTGTTTGCCTAAAGGCCATTGAAAACAAAATGGGCTAGGGTTTCCTCCACCTAATTGGGGAACTTTCTTATTCCCTTGGGTTTCAGATCTTCCAGAGTCAAGATGAACTCCCAGAACCTTCACTGCTTTCAAAGATAATTGGCCCTAGGTGTACACTTGCCTGATTAATCCCAGCAGCTCTTAGTCAGTGAGGGGCTGCTGACTCGTGACACAGTGAGGGAAAAACTGTGGGTTTTGGACATGGTGTATAGTTCACAGAGGTATGGGGACTTCCACAGGGACCTCTGTGTGTTTCTCTCTGAAGGTTTCCCATTCCCTCAGAAAATTGTGTCTTATTTTCTCTTTCATTTTTTTCTCTTCTGTTAAATCCCTCTTTATTGCTGGAAATTGAGTGGGTTGGTTTTGATAGCTCTGCCTTTAGCTTTGTTCCTAGGCAGGAATACATGAGCTAGACAGACTTGGTGGGAATTTCTCAACCTGTGACACACAGGAGCCCTATTTGTCTGTTGGGGGGTTTCTACATCTTTCCCTGCATTGTCTGCTTGTCCCCTCACTCTATTTCTTTTCTTTATTTATTTTGTATCTTAAATAATTGGTATCAATTACATATCGTAACATGTACAGACCTCAAGTGTATGTTTTCATGAATTTGACAAATGCATCTACCATGTAAGCCCAGAATGTTCCCTTTATGCCCCTTCTCTGCCAATCCTACCAACATGTAGGCAGCCATTGTTCTGATATCTGTCATGGATAAGTTTTTCATGTAAGTGGAATCATGAAGTATGTACTCATTTGTGCCCGACTTTTTTTTCACTCAGTTCGATGTTTTGCATGGAGCAATTTTCTTTTTAATTACTAAGTAATATTTCATTGTATGAATATACCATAGTTGGTTTATCCATCTTCTTGTTAGCAAACATTTGGATGCTTCTGGCTTTGGGATTATGAACGATATTATACAAGTCTTTTTGGGGACGTGTTTTTATTTCTCTTGGATAAATATCTGAGAATACAGTTGCTGGTAATAGGTAGACAGGTATGGCTCAGGCTGCTTCTTTAAAATAAATCAATGACATTAGTGGGAAATTTGAGATTTTGTGCCTTCACCTCTCTTTCTTCTCTGGTGTATGTAGGAGTCGCATGTGTTTGAGATAACTGTACACTTTCTAGAATCTTCACTTTCTCTTCTCTGGTGACTGTTTCTTAAAAGAAAGTGACATTAAGATTGTGCCTCCTTCTTCATTTGATTGCTATATTTTTCTTAGTCAGTTTTAATCTATTTTTGTTCATTTGTTAGGCTTGTGTGAAGGAAGATTCTGTGCCAAGTTTCAAACTGCTTATTTCCGCCGGAAGTCCAATTTATAACAGGCAAAATATTGAAAATTGTTTGACTAATTCATCATCCTTCTCTCCACCCATGTTTTATATATATGTATTTCTCAAAGCATACGTGTTTTAAAATCAAATTTGGCTTTTTTCTGCCATCTTGCCCCAGAGCTCCAATAATTCTGTTTTGAAGGCCAAGTAGGAAACGTTTTTCTTTAGTGTGACAAATATAATATGATCCTATTTGTGGCTGATAGCAGACCCTCTGTCTTCAAAAATCAAACATGCCATTGACATGAACAAATCTCAGGACAATTCTGGGAAATAGTCATCTTCTTTAGTGGGATATTTTAAAAACACATGGATCACGCTGTTCACTTAGGGGACTTCAAGTAATTCTGTTGTGAATTTACTCTACTTCAAAATGACATTGCCTACTGGATAGAGGTCTGTTACATAAATTGGGTGACCTGGTTCCTAATCTTGTCTCCACTTATCAGCTATCACTGGCAAATCATTTACTCTTTGTATGACTAAAATCTGTAATCAGTCAAATGTTGCATATATATCTCAGAGAATAGAGATTAATAAAAAGATGTCTGTAAGACATTGTGAGATATTTTAGAAGAAGAATGCATCATGATTTTATAACATCATGACCATGTTGTTATTTATCAGGCTCCAAGGAAGCCTCTTTTAGTTTCCAAATCGAAGGCCCAGAAGTCATTTTCCCTAACATGAGGTTTTCCATGGAAATGCAGAAAACAGTGTTTAGAACTTACATTTACACGGTACATATTCTTCCATGTTCTCTCTGCATGCCCATTACTTTGTGTTTAACCTTCTTGTTTTCCCATTAATGTTGATTACCCTTTTCTTCTGTCATTTATTTCTTTGCATGGAGCTCATTATTTGGCCAATAAGAAAGCTGATTGTATTTTAGGATGAAAATACGTATAGGCAAAGGGAGGCTGGGCTTTGGATTAAAAATGGCATCTTGGCTTTGTTGCCTCATCTGGAGTTCTCTAGCATCTTGGCTTTCTTTGACTTCCTTGGAAATCTGTCCTATGGCTGAGACTGGTTCCAGCAGTTGCAATGGATCATTGCGCAAAACTTTGCTAGCTGCAAATACCCTTTTAAAAATGTATTTAACCACAGATTTCAATCCGCAAATTATTAATGTTAAAACTATTTGAAGAAGAGCACATTTCCAGATATAAAGCCAACATGAAACTTTTACATAAATCAAATATGGCAGAACCAAATTAAAACTGCTGCATTTCCCCAGTCTCTAGGTTTGGGCATACTAGTGGCCTAATTTCCCATCTGTGGTTAGTGTCATCATATCCTATACTATGTGTCACCCTTGTGCTACATTTGCCAACATTTCACAGGGAGACTTTTTACCTTCTATACTTGTTAAAAATTAAATATGCAATGACAGGACATGCTTTTTTGACTTAGTTCTGTTAACATGAGATAACTTTACTTTTCACCATTTTCTTTTTATTTTTCTCTATTTTAATGTAATTTAATAAGTTAAAATATGTTCATTTAAATTTGAACCTAAGGGAAGAATGTATTTATATGGGTGCATTTGTGTATGTCAGAGTGAGAAAGAGAAAACTGTATGAAGCACTATGATGTGTGTGTGTGTGTATTTAATGAACAATTGGCCTAAAAGGCAGACAGAAAATATATACCTTCTGGGGTACCCTCTGTATCAGGAATGAGAAGAATTAGATTAAGGTTGGGGTTGATGGTGGCAGAGAATGCGCTTCATAAGCTGCTTTAAACTCCAGCGTGGCTTGGTCTTTTACTCCGGGCTGGGAGAGTGGGAATCAGCAGGCGCATGCCATGCTCAATCAGAGTCTGGAGAGATTGGCAGAAGCACACCCAGTGCCCAGAGATGCCAGTTAACTGAAGCACATGGCATGCTAACATTGCAAAATCCACACTGCCTGTTGTCTGAGAGCTCACAGCAAAGGAAGTCGGGAAGGAAGTCACCAGTGTAGGAACAAGGAAGAGAGAAAATCGTAAAAATCCTGAACACTTTCATTGTCATTCTCCAGCTCTCCATCTTTCAGCAAGTCCTTGTTCTCTTTATGACTGAAATCTTGAAGTTAGCAAAATGCTGGAATGTATTTCACCTATGTATCTCAGGGTATAAGGAGCAAATGCTGGAAATGAGAGAAGGAAGGAAACTAACATCCATTGCATAATTCTATGAGGCAGTTTTATTAATTGTCCCATTTTTATGATATATTTTTTCTATATTTCTGTATTTATTTTTATCATATTACAGATACCAAGGTAAAGCTCAGAGAGGTCAGATAACTTAATAAAGGTCAAACATCAGGTAGGTGGTAGCTATAATTGAGGTCCAGTTGCTTAGATTGAGAATGTGTGCTTGAATTAATATATACTGGATCTTTCTCTTCCACCCATCCACCCCCAAATACTGATAACCAGATAGTAGCAGGTCTGTCTAAATTAAAAATCACTTTAGCTTGCTCTCTCCTACAGCTCATGACTTAGTAAATTAAATTAAGTTTATTTTAGGCTAATAGTTTGGTGAGTTTGAAATGTATGCTATTATCTTGTCTTTTGATTCTGGTTTTGAAATACTTAAAGTATTATTTCCAAGTTTTGACATTTCTCGTATGCCAATGCAACAGACACAAAGAGGACATAGCTGCATTTATGCATTTATTTAAGTCACATTATAAAATTGTCAATTAACACATCTGTACATACATATATAAGGTGATATGCCCAACCTTCTTACAAAGAAAACTGAGAGATAGTAAAAATTAATATTACATTAGAATACATTATAGTTTATTTTTGTGGAACATGTAAAACGTGGAACTTGAAATAGAAAAGATGTACTGTTGACAGATAAATGCAGAGATCAGTTTTTCAATAAAAGACATTTTAACCTAAGCATGAGGTTTGGTTGGAGTTTTGCCATATTGTTTAAATTAGCCCTGTAGCCTACAGGGGGCTTTTACAGGAAGCCATTGTAATTTTCATCCCCTAGACACTGGTATTTTCATGAACTGAAGTTAAGTGTCTCAAGGGATAACGGAATATCACTGAAACATTTCCTGAGCTCGCTTGAGCTGTACATTGGTATGTCCAAGTCTGCTCTTAGAAGAATAGAGCTTTTGTTTCATTTTGTGAGGACGTAATGTTGTCCCCAAGTGCAATTTTTCTTTTTAATGGATTTTTTTTGAAAACTATATTTAGAAATAACAGTTTAATTTATTCAATAAAAATGTTCCATACTTAGTTTGAAGAAATCACAGGAATTTGATTATTATTTGCCTTCTAATACCTATGTAATAAAGTAACAAATTCAAAATATTTAACCAACCCAAGGTTTTCTGAGCAATTATAAAATAAGGTAAAGTTTCACAGGCATTTTGAGATAAAGAAATAAAAATACTTTAACTACAGTTGTTTTTATTAAAATTCCCAAAGAGTTGTAAGTTATTTTTATAAAATTAAAATTCACATGTAGTGTTTGTCATTACTTTTCTACCACTAAAATCTATAAAGCAATAAAAAAGCAATCATAAACAATGGTACCTTATTGAGTATTACTGTGACTTGACAGACATTTATTTTATGTTCCTAGCTTTGGCAGTTGGGTGAATGGATTTTCTGTTAGTTAAGAAAAGGAGCAAGGGTGGAAGGAAGGTGGTGAGAGGAAATAGTGGGCTATGTGTGCAGCTTGTCAAGTTTCAGGTGGTTTGTAGGCACTCACTAGGAATCACAGAGACCCTGGCAAGTAGGTCCAGGGAGGTTAAACATGACATGGTATTCACACCTCAGTATAGCTCAGGTAACACTGATGTGCTTCCTAATTCCCATATTCTCACTCTGACATAAGGAAGAATGCTTGATTACGTTAATTAGAAAGCATATGATGCACACTGATCACTTTGTGATTTTGTATGTCAGAAATATCATTATAAATTTTATGCAACAAAAATACTATTGTAATTTACCTAAATTATGCCACAGATTGCAGAAACAATCTGATGAATGACATATGACATATAAATGAAGAATGACATCTCTACCACATTTCTGAGTGAAGGCCATTTCTGTGATTGTGGTTGCTGTGATTACATTAGATGTATCTTGTGATGATCTTTCAATAATTCTAGTGCCTCTGCCCTAGCTGTTTTCAGAGGCAGTTTTATTACCTCTTAGATACTATGGGCTCAGGCAAAGAACCTCTCTGCTACTGTCAGAGATAATCTCAAAGTTTACCCCTTCCTGGTGCAGTCATTAACTCTATTTTTCCCTCCTATCTCTGGGCTGAAACTGCCAAGTAGTATAGATGCCACTAAATCTTTCTGTTTGAAAGAGCTTCAGTACTTGAGTGTTTGTCAGATCCCACCTTCCCGGAAGAAGGTTTGTTCCTGTTCCATTCCTGAGACACTCCCGTTTAGTCAGTTTTGGTTGGCACTTGCTAAAAGTCAGTCCTATCATTTGTGAAACACACAGACACACACCCTACTTACCTCAAAGAAATAGTGACCTGCCCAAACCAAAAAGAGTGGGAACAAAAACTTGCTGCTACAACTAGCAAGCCCTTCAAACTACTTTAAAATATGCATTCTTTCATTGTCAAATTTATTGAAAGCACACATTTAACCTATTCGAAATTTCCACTTCCTAATCAACCCTTCCTGTATTCCTTGTAATAAAGCTACTATTCTCCAACTGTTGCCAACAACATGCTTGTTGCCAAAGCAAACCGTGATTTTGTCAGTCTCATTTTCCTTCTCTTTCCCATAGACTCTGATGCTACTACTGGCTCTGTTCTTTCTAAAACATTGTCTTTTATGCTTGGTTTTCATATCACCGCTTTATCCTGACTAATAAAAGGAGCAGGACTTTGAGGTCAGACAGACGCAGTTGTGACTCTTACTATCCGCAGATGGGCACCTTATTTAACTGCTGGGCCTCCAGATCATGAAACACCAAAGGAAAAGTAGAGAGGAAGAACATTTGATATCACATGGCCTAGAGCAGTGTTTTTCAGTGGGGCCTTGTTGGCATTTTGGGTGGAACAATTTTTCCTTATGAAGGACTCTACTAAGCATTGCAGGATGTTTGGGATCCCTGGCCTCCAGGCACTAATCGCTGACTGCATTCCCCATTATGCCAACCAAAAATGCCCCACACATTCTCCAATGTTCTCTATGGAATGATACTGTCCTGGGTTGAGAGGTTATGATTAACTTTTTCTTCCAAGAGTCCTTAGAATGACATAATAAGCCTTAGTTTATTTATTTACTTATTTGTTTATTTATGAGAGACTAATGGTGTCTATAAAGTTCAGCATAATTTATTTCCATTGCCCTTGTCACAAAATGTGCACCTCTTATATTATCCTATTTATACTTTTCCAAAATTATTTTTTTTTCTTCACTTCAGGCCTCTAACTTTATTGATGTGGAACTGTTGTATCTAAAAATTCCTAATCATACTTTGGATTCAGCTTAAACTTAAACTTGTAGACCCCTAGGTGTCAGAACTTCCTGCTGTGGGCTCCCTTACTACCTACATTTCACATTGAAGTGCACAGCTAATTTTCATGTCTATCTCTCTCAGTACACTTGGGAACAGAGATGACTACTTTGTTCATGTCTATTACAGTGTCTGGTACATGGTAGGCCCTCCATAAATATTTGTTATATGAATAAAATAAACTGGAAGGAAAATATGGTAAGATTCAGAAATATTTTTAGGTTGAAAGGAAGTAGAAAAGTTTATATTAACTGACCATGAACTTTGTAGAGTGATGTGGGTTATGCTGACAACTAAATTATTCTAGTTACGTAAAAAATTTGGTTTGGCACAGTGCCTCACACTTGTAATCCCAGCACTTTGGGAGGCTGAGGCAGGTGGATCACTTGAGGCCAGGAGTTTGAGACCAGCCTGACCAGCATGGTGAGACCCTGTCTCTACTAAAAATACAAAAAAATTAGCTGGGCATGGTGTCGGGCTTGTGTAGGCCTAGGTACCCGGAAGGTTGAGACAGGAGAATCGTTGAACCTAGGAGGTGGAGGTTGCAGTGACCCAAGATTGTGCCATTGCACTCCAGCCTGGGCAACAGAGCAATTCAATCTCAAAAATAAATAAATAGGAGTACTCAGGAAGATTAAACTAGTCATAATTACTTCATATAGTCAAACTGAGTGTTACAATTTTTAACACATTATGAATGTGCAGGACAGTCTTAAATAGCATAAGCAAACCCATGTAAATTCTGATCTTGCAATAGGTGATTTTTCTGTTATTTGTTCTAGGATATGCTTCACCCAGGTGTAGGCCAGCAGGAAATTAAAGGTGCTGGTAGGTAGATGGATGAATTTAATAAACATTCATCAAATGCTTACTGTCTTCTAAGCAGTGAAGGTATAGAGATAAATGAGAAAATAAATCTTGCCTTCAAGAAACTCACCATCTAAAGAAGGAAAAAGACATGAATAAATAACTATAATAAATATTCAAAAGACTATAGAGGACATTTTAGAAGGATAACGCTGAAGGTAGTGTGGTGATAAGGTTGATTGTCTTACCCTGTAAGTGGCCATTATCATGCTAATAACAACAATTATTTGTACTTGAATGGACCACATAGCATTCATCAATTTTCTAGCCACAAATTGTATTTCCAATCACAGACTTATGGTAAGTGAAATACAGAGGTAAAGTTTTAATGAACTGACATAAATA
Source organism: Cacajao melanocephalus (assembly GCA_963573385.1). Lineage (NCBI taxonomy): Eukaryota > Metazoa > Chordata > Mammalia > Primates > Pitheciidae > Cacajao > Cacajao melanocephalus. Next base: position 6,536 of record CAUYLG010041964.1, on the reverse strand, counting down.
ATTCACAACTATAAAGAAAACTGGTCAAAACATCCTGCTGATTTTTATTGGTAGCTTAATGCTATTCTCTTTTTTTTTTTTTTTTTTTTTTTTGAGACAGAGTCTTGCTCTGTCACCAGGCGCCAGGCTGGAGTGCAGTGGTGCAGTCTCGGCTCACTGCAACCTCCGCCTCCCGTGTTCAAGCAATTCTCCTGCCTCAGCCTCCCAAGTAGCTGGAACTACAGGCATGTGCCACCACACTCAGCTAATTTTTTTTGTATTTTTAGTAGAGACGGGGTTTCACTATGTTGGCCAGGATGGTCTCGATCGCTTGACCTCGTGATCTGCCTGTCTCAGCCTCCCAAAGTGCTGGGATTACAGGCGTGAGCCACCGCGCCCGGCCAATGCTATTCTCTTTTTAGTAGAAAATAGTTTTCCCAGAATGTCCAGGACAGGAGCTGTTTGAATTAATCATATGTTTGGTATTTAAGTCTCTTAGCTCCCAAAAGACAGAAAGTCAAAAAATAAACTTGACCTATTCAGCCCCAGAATCTTCTTTGTGCATTTTTAAAAATAAAATTTAAAAATTCATTATATGGATTAATGAATAACATTTATCATGTCTGATTTTTCACAGTTAACTCTCTGAAAGTGATTATTGCCTACTAAGATATATAAATGACAGAATGGTTCCTACTGAGGAGTTCCAGTTAGCTCACAATTGCTTCATGGTGCTCCTTGTGACTGCACCTCATATTTGTATTTCACAGTTGAGGCTGCTGTGATACCACCTACCAAATACTGGCAGGTCTGTGATCGCCCCTCTATATTACAGCAAACTATGCCAAAATTATTTAAATGAAGGGCTTTAAAAAATGGGTGATTATTAATATATCATCATATAAAAATTTTATAATTGTTATTAATTCAGTTTCATAGCAATGCTTTCAGTCTCTAGACTCAAGAACGAACTGTCTAGTATATAACAGGAGCCAGCATTTCATTGGAAAAACAACTTACAGACAGTTACAGTTCCAACACCTTTTTTTCCTTGGTTTTATGTAGATACATTCAGATTACTACAATTGAAGTTAATTCTAGCATGGCTCTGAGGTTTTACAGTTCTTGACATAGTGGTACTGTATTAGTTTTCCATTATTGCTGCAATAAATTACCATGAATTTAGAGGCTTTAAACAACACTAACTTATTATCTCACAGTTCTAAAGGCCAGAGAGTCAAATATCAAAGTACCAACAGGGATGCCTACCTTCTGGAGGCTAGAGTGGTGAATACATGTCCTCGCTTTTTCCCACTTTTAGACATCACTTGCATTCTTCAGTTTTTGGTTCCTTCCTTGCTTCACGCTGGCTTCTGCTTCTGCTGTTAAATCTTCTCTGACTCGATCTTCTTGCCTCCCTCTTGTAAGGTCTCTTGTGATTACTTTGGGCCTGCTTGAATAATCCAGGGTAATCTTCTCATCTCAAGATCCTTAATTTCATCATATTGTCAAAGTCCCTTTTGCCATATAAAGTTACGTATTCACAAGTTCTGGGGTTAGGATGTGGACATCTTTGAGGGGGCCATTATTCTGCCTATCATAGTTACTTTAATTTAAAAATGTCTAAATCATTGAGTTGCTTTAACTAACATTTTAAATGCTGATTAATGTATAAAGACAATTGATATCAAATATTTAAATTAGTGATTTTTATAACAGGAGATGGGGAGGCATTTAAAGAGTCATCCAGGGTTTTCAGGGGGCATTCTTCGAATAATACATGCCTCCAGGGAGATTCTGATGTACTTTCCTTGGACATAAAAGCTGTACTGCTCAGTTGAGAATACTGGAATGTCATATGGAGATGAACTATGTGAAGACCTACAAAATGATTCAGAACCAGTGAGTTGAATTATTATTAAGAACTATCAGAAAGTTGAGGCATTAACTGTATTTAGATAAGTTATACCCACGTATCTAACTTTAATGGCATTAATTTACCACTGCCAATGCTGTTACTTGATTTCTGGAAAACTTCTTGGTAAGTAGAAAGCTCTGGGAAATGTTATGATTTGTTTCAGTTATCTAGTGTTTTCCCTCTATTTGATAGATTCTTTTGCTATTTTGGTTTTCACCTTCTAAAAGGAAAAAAAAACTTTTAAAAAACCTCCTTGAAAATAGCAAGAACATCCTAACAAGTCTGTGATGCAGTTACACTCTCAGGCCCAAATTATAAATTTAGCTAAGTTTTATTGAATATATACAGTGCATTTGTATTTGTCAGGGTTCTCTAGAGGGACAGAACTAATAGGAAACACACACACACACACACACACACGTGTGTATGTGGGAATTTATTAAGGAGTATTAACTTACACGATCACAAGGTCTCACAATAGGCCATCTGCAAGCTGAGGAGCAAGGAAGCCAGTCTGAGTCCCAAAGCTGAAGAACTTGGAGTCTGAAAAAGAAAAAAAAATAAAAAATAGAACTTGAAGTTTGATGTTCAAGGGCAGGAAGTATCCAGCACAGGAAAAAGATGTAGGCTGGGAGGCTAAGCCAGTTTAGTCTTTTCACATTTTTTTTTCTGCCTGATTTATATTCTAGCCACACTGGCAGCTGATTAGATGGTGCCTACCCAGATTAAGTGTGGGTCTGCCTTTCCCAGCCCACTGACTCAAATGTTAATCTCCTTTGGCAGCACCCTCACAGACACACCCAGGATCAATACTTTGCATCCTTCAATCAAGTTGACACTCAGTATTAACCATCACAACATTGATTTTAAAAAACTGTTGTGATAATATTTCCAAAATATGACTTTTGTAAGGAATGAAAGTAATGCCACTATATTTATATATTCTCTGTGTATTTGGAGTAGAAATTTTTAGATTAGAACCTTAACATTTGGAATATTTGTATCAGTTCTGGAATTGTTTCCATTCTCTGTTAAGATCTACTGTCTGTTTCTGGGAGCAGTAGAAGTCTTGGTTTTTCCACTGAAGTAACTATGCATGTATCTGTTGCATTAGGAAGAAGTAAGAGTACCTAAGTAAGTGAACTACACACTGCCTTTCACAAAAATGGTTCTACAATTGAGTGTCTAATAGTAGAGTTTTAAAGGTACAGTGGTCATAGTTGAGCTTGTGAAATTTCTTTCCCAAAGTAATTGGCCATAGCTGACAAAAGTTATAGTGCCTTTGATTTACTTGTAACTTTCTGTTGCCAACCCAAATATTTCAGTTTCCTAAGTGTCCAAGAAATGCACATTTTTATCTTGTTACTTCATGTAATCATTGAGTCCTAAAAAAATAAAGAGTCATTTTAAATTCTCTTCCCAGGGGAAACCTTTTTTTCCCAGGAGCTGCATGTTGAGTTGGTTGTATTACAAATCATCAATTTCTGACTGTTGAAATGACCTTCTAGTAACACACAAAATTTGGTGCCCTCATGCCAAGGACGCAACTCAAGAAATTGTGATGAGTGTTTGGGTGCCAGATTCTACTTTACTACTTCTCAAAGGAATGTCCTGAGTGTGGGGATCTTTTCTGATTGCCTAAAGTTCTCAGAAAAAGACATGACCCCTGTTTACATTGATAGGTCATGAAGAGAAGCATATCTAGAATATAAAAAAGATTTTTCTCACCTCCAGAACGCTAGAAAACATCAGCTTAAAGAATCAAGATCTTGGGATTTTCCTTTTAAATTGCAACACCGATTTCTTTCTCTTAATGGATTTTTGTAAAATATACTAAGTAACTTCAATGATGAAGGCCAAGGATCTTGTCTGTCTTGTTCACTGTTGTGTGACAAGGTCTAGCACATACTACATAGCAGATACGTGCTAAGCGTTTTTTGATCAATCAAATGAATAATCTTATAGTGCCTGCCATAGCTCTGCTACCTTATTTTTTTAAATTTTATTTTACAGATTTAGGGGGTCAAAGTGCAGTTTTGTTAACGTAGATATATTATGCAGAGATAAAGCCTGGGCTATTAGCGTAACCATCACCTGAATAGTGTACATCAGTGGTCCCCAACCTTTTCGGTACCAGGGAATGGTTTTGTGGAAAACAGTTCTTCCATGGATGGTTTGAGGATGAAACTCTTCCACCACAGAACGTTGAGCATTAGTTAGAGTCTCGTAAGGAGCACACAACCTAGGTCCCTTCCATGCACAGTTCACAATAGGGTTCGTGCTCCTGTGAGAATCTGATTGCCTCGTTGATATGATAAGAAGGAACGCTGCTCACCTCCTGCTGTGTTGGGCCACACAGCAGGAGGTGAGGAACACACAGTTCCTAAGAGGCCACGGACCGGTATGGGTCCCGTGGTCTGGGGGTTGGGGGACCCTGGGGTACATTGCACCTGTTAGGCAATTTCTTATCTCTTACCCCTGTTCCACCTTCCCACCTTTCTGTTTCCGGTATCTATTATTCCACTCTCTATGTCCATGTGTGCACATTATTTAACTTCCACTTATAAGTGAGAATATGTGGTATTTGAGTTTCTGTTTCTGAGTTATTTCACTTACAATAAGGGCCTCCAGTTCCATCTATGTTGCCACAAAAGAAATGATTTAATTCATTTTTTATGGCTGAGTAGTGTTTGTGTGTGTGTATGTCTGTGTGTGTGTGTACACTCATATATACACTCACACTACACATACATATATACCTACACTACACATACATATATAGATACATTTTCTTTATCTAGTCAACTATTATTGTACACTTAGGTTGATTTGGTATCTTTGCTGTTGTGAATAGTGCTGCAATAAACATGAGTGCAGATATTCTTCTGATATAATGATTCCTTTTCCTTTGGAAAGATATCCAGAAGTGGGACTGCTGGATCAAATGGTAGTTCTATTTTTAGTTCCTTGAAAAATCTCTGTACTCTTTTCCATAGAGGTTGTACTACTTTCCATTTCCACCATTAGTGTATACATGTTTCCTTTACAATGTCTGTTATTTGTTGATTTTTAAAATAATATTCTTACTGGTGTAAGATGGTATCTCATTGTGGTTTTAATTTGCATTTCTCTGATGATTGGTGATGTTAAGCATCTTTTCATGTTTGTTGGCCATTTGTATGTCTTCTTTTGCAAAATGTCTCTTCATGTCCTTTGCCCATTTTTGTTAATGGGGTTGTTTTTTCTTGTTGAGTTATTTGAGTTCCTTTTAGATTCCGGATATTAGTCCTTCATCAGATGCATAGTTTGCAAATATTTTCTTCCTTTCTAAAAGTTATCTCTTTTTTTTGCTTGTTTTTTGGTTGTTTGCTTTTGAGACTGGGTATTGCTCTGTTGCCCAGGATACAGTGCAATGGCACAAATCTCAGATCATTGCAACCTCAAACTTCTGGGTTTAAGCAGTCTTTCTGCCTCAGCTTTCTGATTAGCTGGGACAGGTGTGTGCCACCACATCTGGCTATCTGAAACATTTAGAGATGCAGTTTCACTATATTGCCCAGGTCTTGAACTCCTGGCCTCAAGCAGTCCTCCTACCTTGGCCTCCCAAAGTGCTGAGATTCAAGCTGATATTGATATGTGAGGTTGTGTTTCTGTCATAATGTTAATTGTTACCTAGTTGCTTTTTGGTCTCATTTTTGTAATTGCTTGAAAAGACCTGTTTTATACTTTGATGTGTTTTTATAATGGTGAGTATTGAACTTTAATTTCAATGTTTAGATGTCTCTTGTCCATTTCCTCTAGGACCAGTCTGGTTGTGATGAGTTTCTTTAGCATTTACTTGTCTGGGAAAGACTTTATTTCTCCTTCTTTTGTGAAGCCTAGTTTAGCAGGATACAGCATTTATGGCTGACAATTTTTTTCTTTAAGAATTCTGGAAATAAGACACTAGTCTCTTCTAGCTCATAAAGTGTCTGCTTAGAAGTCCAATGTTAGTCTGATAGGATTTCCTTTATAGGCAATTAGATGCTTTTCTCTTGCTGATTTTAGGCTGATGACTTTATGTCTTGCTCAAGTATTTCTTGCAATGTATTTTCCTGAAGTTCTTTGAGCCTCTTAGATCTGGATGTCTAAATCTCTAGCAAGACTTGGGAAGTTTTTTCAATTATTTTCATACATATATATATATCTGTATGTGCGCATATATATATATATATATATATATATATATATATATATAGTTACACTTTAGGTTCTGGGGTACATGTGAAGATCATGCAGGGTTGTTGCATAGGTACATACATGGCAATGTGGTTCACTGCCTCCATCCCCCTGTCACCTGTATCTGGCATTTCTCCCCATGTTATCTCTCCCCAACCTCGCCACCCTCCACTGTCCCTCCCCTAGTCCCCCCCGCAACAGACCACAGTATGTGATGTTCCCCTCCCTGTGTCCACATGTTCTTATTGTTCAACATCCGCCTGTGAGTGAGAACATGCTGTGTTTGATTTTCTGTTCTTGTGTCAGTTTGCTGAGAATGATGGTTTCCAGATTCATCCATGTCCCTGCAAAGGACATGAACTCATCATTTTTTATGGCTGCATAGTATTCCATGGTGTATATGTGCCACATTTTCTTTGTC